>JAODAL010051745.1:0-26480 GCA_025379985.1 Phyllomedusa bahiana | reverse complement strand
TAGGTAACAATGCAAATTTGCATCGTCCCCCTTTTAACTCTTATTGTCAAATGTTGATTAAATTATTATCTAATAACGTAAAAGATTTAAATTTCCCTTTCAAAAGGTCCTTACTCTGGAGAGAGTGTGGCCTTCTCTGTATGCAAGAGACACATCTACAGTAGTTTGTTCTGATGTTAGTAGGTTAAAGCATAAAAACTTTAAAAAAAAATTATTTTCATTTGCGGCCATGAAGAAGGCAGGCGTAGTTATTTTAGTTAGAACCTGGCTTGCTATTCAAAGTTTAAAAGTTATAACTAGTGATGAGCGATTGTGTCAACTATCGTTATCGATTCGATAGTCGATATTGGCAATTATCATGACGATATCCGATAGTCGATAACAGATTATTGCCGATGACCATTAAAATCTATGGAAGAACAACACCTTCATTATTACACCCAAACAGGGCTGGAGAAGCTGAAATTAACATCCACAACAGTAAACTGGATACGTGCTACATCTTAGGCAACACAATTAGGTAACAAGAGTCACAGAAAAAAAGTCACAGACTATTCACTATCCCTGTCTTGTACCACAGCATGACCCTTAAACCTGCATGACCCACAAATAAAAAAGTGCCAGAAGGCAGTATTATTTGAACCATCATTTTACTTGAACTGAATATTGGCAATCCCTGTCCTGGAAAGCGGCATGACCCTTAAACCTGTCTGATCCACAGATTAAAAAGTGCCGGAAAAAGGAGTCTTTCAACCACCATTTTAATGGAACTGGACATTGCCTATGCTTTTCCTGGACCACAGCATGACCCCCAAACCTGTCTCACCCACAGATTAAAAAGTGACAGAAAAAGGAGTCTTTCAACAAAGATTTTAGTTGAACTGGACATTGACTATACCTGTCCTGGGCCACAGCATGAGCCCCAAACCTGCATGACCCCCAGCTTTAAAAAGTGCCGGAAAAAGGAATCTTTGAACCACCATTTTAGTTAAACTGGACATTGACTATACCTGTCCTGGGCCACAGCATGAGCCCCAAACCTGCATGACTCCCAGATTTAAAAAGTGCCGGAAAAAGGAGTCTTTGAACCACCATTTTAGTTGAACTGGACATTGACTATACCTGTCCTGGGCCACAGCATGAGCCCCAAACCTGCATGACCACCAGATTTAAAAAGTGCCGGAAAAAGGAGTCTTTGAACCACCATTTTAGTTGAACTGGACATTGACTATACCTGTTCTGTACCACAGTATGACCATTAAACCTGTCTGAACCACAGATTAAAAAGTGCCTGAAAAAGGAGTCTTTCAACCACCATTTTAGTTGAATTGGACATTGATTATACCTGTCCTGTTCCACAGCATGACCCCAAAGCTGTTTGTCCTACAGATCACAAAGTGGCACTCACTATGCTATTTTGTACAGTTACTGTCATTTAGTATACACTCACCGGCCACTTTATTAGGTACACCTGTCCAACTGCTCGTTAACACTTAATTTCTAATCAGCCAATCACATGGCGGCAACTCAGTGCATTTAGGTCAAGACAATCTCCTGCAGTTCAAACCGAGCATCAGTATGGGGAAGAAAGGTGATTTGAGTGCCTTTGAACGTGGCATGGTTGTTGGTGCCAGAAGGGCTGGTCTGAGTATTTCAGAAACTGCTGATCTCCTGGGATTTTTCACGCACAACCATCTCTAGGGTTTACAGAGAATGGTCCGAAAAAGAAAAAACATCCAGTGAGCGGCAGTCCTGTGGGCGGAAATGCCTTGTTGATGCAGAGGTCAAAGGAGAATGGGCAGACTGGTTCGAGCTGATAGAAAGGCAACAGTGACTCAAATAGCCACCCGTTACAACCAAGGTAGGCAGAAGAGCATCTCTGAACGCACAGTACGGCGAACTTTGAGGCAGATGGGCTACAGCAGCAGAAGACCACACCGGGTGCCACTCCTTTCAGCTAAGAACAGGAAACTGAGGCTCCAATTTGCCCAAGCTCATTGAAATTGGACAGTAGAAGATTGGAAAAACGTTGCCTGGTCTGATGAGTCTCGATTTCTGCTGCGACATTCGGATGGTAGGGTCAGAATTTGGCGTCAACAACATGAAAGCATGGATCCATCCTGCCTTGTACCAACGGTTCAGGCTGGTGGTGGTGGTGTCATGGTGTGGGGAATATTTTCTTGGCACTCTTTGGGCCCCTTGGTACCAATTGAGCATCGTTGCAACACCTTGTGGAATCTATGCCACGAAGAATTGAGGCAGTTCTGAAGGCAAAAGGGGGTCCAACCCGTTACTAGCATGGTGTACCTAATAAAGTGGCCGGTGAGTGTATATTTTGGTAACTGACATTTGTTTACAGAATTTATTTAGGGAAGTTTTATTTATAGTTTTACATTATTATCATTTTGCTTTTTTTTCAAGTGTGATAACATACAACATATATTTACTATTTTGCCATAGGCAAACTTAAACTCTATCAGTTCTCTATCTGTAAAACACTAACATAACTTTTATTCTATATAGCTCTTAACCTCTATACACACTATTTAAAAACCTGATCTCTCACCTCATCATTTAACACTTTTTGCTTCTGAAAAAGGGAATACCTCCCTTTCTATTATCAAGTCTGGTGGAGCACCACCTATTAACAGGAGAGCCTTATATCTATAGCAAATTACTAACTCCAGTAAGGGATCCCAAGCCTACCACCTGGGCATTCGTCCCCAATCTCATGGACACTGAACAAATAAGGCCCCCTTGTGACACCCCTGCAGCAGGTGACACTTGTAGACAGAGGTGAGAAATCACAATTTAAAACGTCATATCTGACCTCGCCGACATGTTTCGCCAGCTAACCTGGCTTCATCAGGGATTAGAGGTCCGATCACATGTGGTCTGAGCTCACTTCCTTTTATATCATGTTAGGTAAACACCCCATTCAGGTGCTCACCAATTAGCCATCAGAGAGTCCACATAAAGCCCACTCCCCCTTCCGCTCTCCTGCACGCACACTCATAACATGTGCTGCTAAAACTGCCACCATGCTCTCATGAGCCAACAAACTTCAGACAAATTCACCATCTCCATAACGGGCTTGCGCCCCATCTTACCGTACTGCCCGCGCCAACGCACTGCACCAACAGACACCTCAGCCCTGACTGTGATGGGCTTCCGTCTCACTTCTCTCATATTATTGCAACTAAGTGGCTCACCTAGAATGAACTGAGCAGAATAGGTGTCACATTATACAGCACACTACCAACTTTATCAACTCCCATCAGCCCCTTCTCTTCAATGTCTAATATGCACATTCATTGGGAATATAAATTCCATTGTACAATAGACTATTGTCGTATTATCTTCCCATAAAGCACTTCTCCTATATATCTAATATGCATATTCATTTTAATAGAGCTGCAGGCCCAATTAAATACATGTTCCATTGTACTGTATAGTGCTGCGGAATATGTTGGCGCTATAGAAATAAAGATTATTATTATTATTATTATTATTATTATTATTATTATTATTATTATTATTATAGTATTGTCTCAAGACTATTTTCATAAACCACTTGTCTTTTACATGTAATATTCATATTCATTTTAATATTGCTGTAGACTCTATGGCTAGCCCTCCCTCACTCCCACAGTTTGACCTCACAACTACGCCATTGAAGATTCTCTCTTACGGCTCACAGCTAGCCACCCAATTCACCACGTCACAATGGGAGCATGCAAAAATATGGGAGCATGCAAAATATATCATTATCTTCAACCGCCATTGCATCCAGCTGCATCCACTTCGCACTAGATCATCGCTTCAAGCGGAAACAATAAATCTATACATAGATGGGTACATACATGATAGGTACAATCCACTCCGGGCCGCAGCTCGCCACAACAATGCGAGCGCACATCCCTTGCAAAAGCAATATACATGCATCCCTAATTTGTTAAATAGAAACCGTGGCCTCACATGATGAATACCTATCATCATTACAGGACCCAGGGAAAAGGGGGTAAAAACATAGAGGCAGAGGGAGAGGGGGAAGGTGAAGGGGGAACGCGAGGGAGATGGAAGGGAGAGGAAAAATAAAAAAAAACATGTGTGAACTCTAAGCCCTGATGAAGCCAGGTTAGCTGGTGAAACATGTCGGCGAGGTCAGATATGACGTTTTAAATTGTGATTTCTCACCTCTGTCTACAAGTGTCACCTGCTGCAGGGGTGTCACAAGGGGGCCTTATTTGTTCAGTGTCCATGAGATTGGGGACGAATGCCCAGGTGGTAGGCTTGGGATCCCTTACTGGAGTTAGTAATTTGCTATAGATATAAGGCTCTCCTGTTAATAGGTGGTGCTCCACCAGACTTGATAATAGAAAGGGAGGTATTCCCTCTTTCAGAAGCAAAAAGGGTTAAATGATGAGGTGAGAGATCAGGTTTTTAAATAGTGTGTATAGAGGTTAAGAGTTATATATAATAAAAGTTACGTTTTAGTGTTTTACAGATAGAGAACTGATAGAGTTTAAGTTTGCCTACGGCAAAATAGTAAATATAGTGATCAAAAGTCACTCTCTGTTCTCTTGCGAGATTCCCAATTTTTTGGAGATTATGTGACAAGTTTGGTGAACAGGAATGTTCAAGTGGGGAATCTAGGGAATGGCAGGTTTTTTGAGTCAGAAAATTAATTTGGATATTTTTTCACAGGAAGCTAATGTAGTATTTTCTAATCAACCAATTCCATTGAATGAAACTAACATCCATATAGCCTTTCAGAAATTAAATAAAACTTACAAACAACAAATTCGGGCAGGCTGGGAAGTAGCCAGTCTAGAGACATATATACAACAACAAATTGTGTATAGAGGATTACGGATTAGCTTGAGACCAAATACACATTTAGAGGACCCTATTTTTATCAAAGGTTGGGAAAAACTGCTAACTGAATGCTCTCTGAAATTGATGAAATACCTGTCAGAATATGAAAGAATTTCATTCAATAAATTAAGTGAACAACTAAATCAGGAGATAGTGGAGATTAATAACTTTCGGGCCCATCCAGATTTCCCTGAATTAGAACAAAAATTACAGCGAAATATAGAATCTCTGAGAGAAGAAATTAAAGAAAGGAAACATAACAAATATCTGAGGGATCGAAAAGATTTTGATAACAATCAGGTTTATATTTGGAAAAATAGTAGATTTACCTACAAACGTAATCTATATTCAGATTTGTCAGATTCAGAGACTTCTGCTGTAGAAGAATCCTCCACAGGTTCTATTAATAGTTATACGCAGGGGAAGAAAACTGGTTGGAGGAAGGGTCAGAGAAAAAACAGAGGTTGGACAAATAAGAAAACACACAAAAAATCTTCTACTCAAACAGTACAAGATCAGAATCCTCAGAGATGTCAATCAGGAGAAGGATCAGTGGGATCAAATACATTGTCCTCTTCTGCATCCTGTGGTGTGGTGGCCCATGGTGTGGGAGCACAGGCAATAATTTCAAATGGCAATACAAATACTCCACCAGTGGGAGGAAATGGACAGGTTATGAACACAGTGCAAACTCAATCTCAGACACAAATGCATCCACTTTTTTTTAGAACCACCAAGGATTCTCTTGAGGGATCGAGAGAAGGGGAATTATCAGAAATAACAAAGGATGGAGCACTACAAGTGATTAACTTATCCTCTTATAGATTAACGGAAAATCAAAAACAGGTGTTGTCATATGGTCTTACGTTCACTCCCATGCCCAAATTTAATGAATTTGTATGGGTAAAAGATATTAATCTCTTTACTAGAAAGTTGGCTTTGCATAAATATCATAAAATGAAAAGTAAAGATGAACAAACCTTTAGCAAACTAGAGGAAAAAACATTGGGTGATCTTGAACAATTGCAGGTTGAAGGAGAAGGAGACCCCATAATTCTAGATATACCTTTGACAAATTTGAAACCAAAATCTAGGAATACACCTCCGATATCACAATATAATCTATTGTACACTTGTGTGGAAGTAGTTTTGCAAGATATAAAGAAACTAGCACTCAGACGACAATCATCTTCTTTAAATTTTAATTGGGAGGAAGAAGTTGCTATTGCAGAATTACAATCTAACAGGGAGATAGTAATCAAACCCAGTGACAAGGGTGGTAATATTGTCATCTTAAATAAAAGTGACTATAGAGCGATGGTTGAGAGAATACTTGGTGATTCAGAAACATATGAGAGGCTTCCAAAAGACCCAACCAATGAGTATCTGAAGGAATTAAAAAGGATTTTGGATCTGGGAATTGAGAAAAAATTAATTACTGAGGAGGAGAAGAAATTTATGCTAAATGTGAATCCTACTATTGCTACCTTTTATGCATTACCAAAAGTGCATAAAGAGGTTGTGCCAATACCAGGAAGACCGATAGTCTCAGGTAGAAACAATTTAACACAAGGACCTAGCACGTATGTTGATCGTATACTGATGCCCTTTGTCACTGGCCTTCCTTCATATCTTAAAGATACGAAGGATACTGTGATGAGAATTAATGATCTAGTGGTGAGTGAGAGTACACTTCTTGCAAGTTTAGACGTAGAAGCCCTATACAGTAACATCAGACATGATCTGGGCCTGAAAGCAATCAAGTATTTTTTGAACACAAGAGGTACACAATTTACGGAACACAATGATTTTGTTTTACAGTTATTGGATTTTGTTTTGACACATAACTATTTTTTGTTTGATGGCACCTTTTATCATCAGATAAAAGGAGCAGCCATGGGCACTGTTTGTGCGCCAAGTTTTGCTAATCTATTTTTAGGTTGGTGGGAGGATGCTATTGTTTTTTCTGAACACCTTGAAATATTCACAGATCGGATTTTATTTTGGGGGGCGCTTTATTGATGATATTTTGATTTTTTGGGATGGTAGTGAAAAATTATTCATGGATTTTGTATCTAGACTCAATGATAATGAAATTGGGATGAAATTCATGTTTGAAATTCATCGGGAGAAAATAAATTTTTTGGATCTTGAAATTATGTTGGATGATGTTTTAAATTGTGATTTCTCACCTCTGTCTACAAGTGTCCCCTGCTGCAGGGGTGTCACAAGGGGGCCTTATTTGTTCAGTGTCCATGAGATTGGGGACAAATGCCCAGGTGGTAGGCTTGGGATCCCTTACTGGAGTTTGTAATTTGCTATAGATATAAGGCTCTCCTGTTAATAGGTGGTGCTCCACCAGACTTGATAATAGAAAGGGAGGTATTCCCTCTTTCAGAAGCAAAAAGTGTTAAATGATGAAGTGAAAGATCAGGATTTAAAATAGTGTGTATAGAGGTTAAGAGCTATATAGAATAAAAGTTACGTTTTAGTGTTTTACAGATAGAGAACTGATAGAGTTTAAGTTTGCCTACGGCAAAATAGTAAATATAGTGATCAAAAGTCACTCTCTGTTCTCTTGCGAGATTCCCAATTTTTTGGAGATTATGTAACATACAACATACATCCCTCCCTGCAGTTTAAAAGGTATTTTTTACACGTGTAGATGTGTTAATTCGTTGGCACACCCCATAAGTAATAAAAATGTCCTAATCATCCCTAAAACACTTCTTAGTTGAGAAGACATTTGCCCTCCTGGCTTCTGAGAGTGATTCAGCCAATTAATTCATTGGTTTAATTTTTCCTCCAAATCCTTCTTCAGTGATTAGGAACAGACTCCCCTGAAATGATGTGACCCCATAGTGACTTCAGCCCCAGAAAATTTTAAGCCTAAAATTGTGCAATTTGTGTCCAGCCCTGGAGCCCTTTTTGACACTACTTAACCTCACAGAAATCACCTTTTTCAAAATTTGAAGCTCTCCTGATTGCCCCTAACGGTGAGAGCCAGTGCTGCCGTCAGTCATCTATTAACTCGGAGGTTCAGCTGCCAGGGCCAGAATTAAAGTGGGTGCGGTGAGAGCCCAGGCTAGTGTCTGTCATCTATTAACACGCAGGTTCAGCTGCCAGGGCCGGATTTACAGTGGGTGCGGTGAGAGGCAGAGCTGGCGCCCGTCATCTATTAACACGGTAAAAATGCCCTTATGACGCAGCAACGAAAACAGTCGTGCTGAAGCAGAGTGCGGAAGTGGAGTGTTACGTAAGACCTCCAGCCTTCCTCAGTACACAGTCAAGACCTGGGTAGCGCTTGCCCCTCCGTATGAGTGCGGAACAATTGAGCTTCACTTGGAAATGCTGGTGGTTGACGCTCCTGTTTCACCCAGGTGGCCTTTTTCTTGCCTTCCTTTTTCTCGTTTTACTCAACGTGCTGGAGGAAAATGTCTCTGTTCTTTTTTTCTGTTCGTGCTCCATACTCCATGTCCTTTGAATAACCTACATCTGATCAAGTCTTCCTGTACCTCCCTTGTACAATTCAGAGGAAAATCTGTATCAGTTATTTTGTACATGCAAGTTTTTTAGTAGTTTAATTCTAGAAAACACATTGTTAAAATAGGATGGAATCCCACCACGTCTTTGTTTCTCTTGTTTTTTTTATTGTATTAAATGGATTGTCTCACTACAGGGATTGCTAGCTATGTTAAAGATCTTGCAAAAACAAGTCATTTTGCAATATGTGTCAATTAACAGTGTCCTACCTATTCCGGTGTTTGATAGCACCATGCCCCATAAAATTCCAAACATGACCCTTCAGCTACTCTTGACAATTGTGAAGAACAAATGTCTGTTAAAAACCACATTTTTTACAATAGGACCTGTAGTATAGCTGTATGTCACAGCAACATGCCCCCAAAAATTCCAAACATGACCCTTCGGCCACACTTGACAATTATGAAGAACAAATGTCTGTTAGAAACCACTTTTTTTTTTAAAATAGGACCTGTAGTGTAGCTGGATTTAACAGCAGCATGACCCAAAAAATTATAAAAATGACTTCTCAGCCACTGTTAAAAATTGGGGAGAAATGCCACTTAGAAGCCACATTGCTATTCCAAAGGACCTTGATTATAGTTGTATCTCACAGCACCATGACCCCAAAACCATTGACAGTGCAAAAAATTTGAAAGATGAAGTGAGGAAATGGAATATGTTTTTTTCATGAAACCTTGTACAATTGGTGTCTTTTATAGTCTCCTCACCGCAAAACCAGCAAAATTACCTTTTGGGAACTGAGAATCAAAATTGCAGTAAGAAATGATCATTTTAAAAAAAATTTTTGAAGAGGAATGTGAAGTAGACCGGCAACTATTTGTTGACCTCGGCAATTTGGGCCTGAATCATCTTGATGAAAGTCAAACGATCAACATTATCTGTGGAAAGCCGGATGCATTTGTCTGTAATGACTCCTCCAGCTGTGCTGAAGGTCCGTTAGATATGACCTGGCTGGGGGCAGGACAACACCTCTATGGGTGGCAAGCGACTCGGGCATTCATCCATTTTGGATCCCCCAGAAGTCGTTTGGGTCCGGAAACATACCCAAAAACTCGGTTTTGAGACATCGTGCCATGATTTTAAAGCCGGTTTCCTGTGTGTCGTATGTGTCCCTTGCTTTAATGCGTTGGTGAGGTGGAAAATAAAGATTGCCAAGGTCACCCATTAGGTTTCTGCCACAAGCCTGCTGCAGCGCCGAGCTACTTAAACCTCAGCTGTCACGTTGTGACTTGTTCCCCCGTGACATGTGAAAAAACGTAAGCAGACGCAACAGAGTTCCGTTGATCAATCAGCCGGCTCCAATTCCAAATTTTCTCTCTATTTGGGTGGGGGGAAGGAAAGTGCGAGGGGGGGTGGCCCCCCAGAAAATTTTGTTCATTTTGAGGCCCTTAAAATGTGAGGTTATTTTGGAGGAAATGCGCATCCAAGATAAAGTGAGGAGGAGCCTTGATTTCTCAAGCCTCGGGGGTGGGGGGACTAGAAAAATAATCTTCCTCATTTCCTCCTCTGCCTAAAATCCGTGCCAACCTTTTTCCCAAAGGGAAAGGGACATGGGTAACATCGGTGTCCAGGAATCCTCCTCCCCCCTTTCCCCCGGGACAGCTTAAAACACAGCCCTGACTTGCCTCAGATGATCCCCTGGAGTGGGGCGCCACCTTGCTTTAGCCTGGACCCCGATCCAGCCTAAAAAGGGAGATAAAATTGTGAAACTGTCGGGCTTCTGGATTCGACCGGAGAGAAAAGGTTTCGTGCCCATTCCTCCTCCGCGCGGGTGGGCCCGATGTTTCAGAGTGTCCAACGTCTTTCCAAAACTAAGATCCCCAAAATGCTCATGCTGCAAGGGCATTGTCCGCACTGATCATTTTGGGGCTTTTTAAAAAATGGCAAGGATAGTGCAGAGCTCTTTCACCTCCTCCACTTGGTGGTAAACCCCCCAAGGTCTGCACCGCTGCTTGTCGGGCCCATGTGTCACTTTGTATGCGTAATGGCTTTGACGCTGCCACAATCGCTGGAGCATGTGGAATTCCGGTTTGCCATGTCAACAATGGAGGGTTGACGGTGGGGCCCGAGCTACGCTGAAACGCCCCACGGGATGAAGCGGGGTGCAAAACAGTGGAAGTGGAGAGACCTGGGTCTTCCTCGCAGGTAGCACAGACCCGGGGCGCTTAGAAATTTTGGACGACCAGTTTCATGACGTGTACCAGGCAAGGGCTGTGCTCCACGACCAATCTTAAGGGCGGACCCAGATTTCGACCTTTTTGCACCCCACCTTCCCTAGTAAGGTTCTGTCACCCCCCGCATGGTCCGTTGTGAAGACCCAACCCACAGCTCCAGACCTGTGTTTTGAGGGTTTCCCAAAGACAGTTTCTTTTCAACCGGCCTGTTTCTCTGGGCACCTGATTCCCCCCGAGGACCGGGGGAAAAAAACCCTGCCCACCCTGGGTTTCAAGAGGTGTCCCGACCTGAGAGCCACCTTTCACCAGAGACATCCACCCACTCCCCATGGCTGTCACAGAGATAGACGGCCTTGGCTGTGTTACTACCATGGTCGGAGGTCGAGGGACTTTCCCGGGGACACGATGCAGACAAGCGTTAAAAATTTTAGATGACACTGGCTGGCCAGGGCAGGGAGGGCTTTTTGGCAAAAAAAAATCCCTGTCGGCATCGGGTATCGGGGGGGGAAAGGGGCCCAAACGGGGCGGAACCATTGTGTCCCCCGACGGAAAGGAACATTTCCAAGGCCAAACCCTGGCAATGCCGATTTTCGGCTTTTGGTTTTGAATGGTTTGGGTTAAAGTTTTTCTTCTGCCCCAAACCCTGGTAGACGAAGGCGGGGCTGCTAATTCCCGCTTTTACGGCGTGCGGGGTCGTCACATGGGGGAGGAGAAAGGGGTGGGTTGGTCTCTGGGGGTGCTAGGGTACCGGGCACGGGGAGGCTGAAGCGGAGGTGATCTCTGATCATGACTTTGAGAAAAATTGGGTGAGGAACGTTTGGGGGTGGGGAGGGGAGGGGGGCGGAGACAGGGGGGGTGACAGCGGTTGGATGCCGGCATCAGTTGGCCTTTTTTTGGCCCCAAGTGTTGCCTCCATTTCAACTATGCATTCGCTGCATGTACAAAACAGGGTTGGTGGGGGGTTAAACACCTAAGATTCTTGCCTCATGTGCGTTTATGGCAAAGGCGGATATAAATCGCTGGGTAAATAGGGGCTTGCTCAAAAAGGCCCAGGTTGAGAGGTCCGGACCTTTTTGACGGCGATAAAGAAGAGCGGGGTTTTCCCGGTGACCGTGGGGGCGGAATCATCTAGCGGACTTCTGCAACCGTCCCCCCCCCTTTTTTGAGCGGGACCCGATTGACACTACCCCATCGTCTTCCTCCTCGTCCGTGATGAAGCGCCGCAAGAAAATTTTTTGCTGAAAAGCCCACTTTGGATCCGCAATGTCGCAATTTTCATCAAACAGGTGACTTGGTCGTCTGAATTCTGCCCCAGGAGCTGGGGGAAACAAGCAAGAGGACTGCGGGGTTTCCCGACCCCCGGCATTTTTGCCGTTTGACTGGTTCCCTTTTCTCCCCCTCTGATGGCATTAGAAATTGGCGTAAGCAGACAAAATCATCCTCTTTGGCCTCTTGATTTTTTTAAAATCCTTTGACCCCAACCGCATTTTTTCATCAAAGAGGGCTTCAGAAAATGGATTATCCAAGTGGGGGGTCCGAGTTGACATTTGGGGTGCCTTCGCTTCATGTTGGGTGGATCTGAGGCTGATGACAGTTTGTCGCCGTGACTGGGAGGGCGAGGAGGTAAACTGTGGGTGCAGGTTGCATTAACCACTGAAGAACAGATTGGCGCGCTGTTTTGTTCTGAGATTTACAAGGGCCCCGGGCCCAGCGATGCAGGCCTGACGGCCTGGGACCCCACATCCCTGGCTTGGTGTTGTCACAGCACTGAAGGGGCACCCTTCTCTCGTACCTTACTCCATGTCCTACCCCCCCTCTGCTTTTTTCTACCGCATTTCGCTCCCTGTTCAGAAAGATTAAAAATTTGAGAAGGGATGGAAGAATTTTGGAAAGTCTTTTATTAAAGATGGAAAAAAACAAAGCTATTTTAAAAACCCCCTAATTTCCTACAGCCAACTGGATTAGAAACGAAATATTTTTCGGAATACCTGTGAAATGCGGGCTGGTGGAAGAAAAAGTAAGACAAAATCAAAAGTGTTTTCCTTCGTCCCCGGGGTTTAAAATGCCCGTAGGACTAGGAATTTATAGTTTTCAAAAAAATTCAAGTGCGCTATCTGCGCCAAACTGGATTCAACGAGCCCAATAAAAAATTCAAAAGTTTCCGGATGAGAAATTGTGTTTTTTGCAGCAATGACAAATTTTGAACAGTTGCTGAAAATGTTTTCTATCAGAAGTGTCGTACAAAGTAGTATTTAAAAAAACTAGGGCCCCCCACGTGCAATTTCAGCTATTTAAAAACATTCGGATAACAAACGGGATTTTTTGCACCTATCAATGCACCTGCGGTGAAATACAAAATTTCTGTATTTAAATTTAAGTGCAAGGGGGTCATGAACAAAAATGGCCCCGGCCAAAATGAAAAAAACACCTATCTGAAATGTATACAGATAAAAAAAGGGATTTTTTGCACCTATCAAAAAACACCTGCGGTGATTCAAAATTGCTGTATTTAAATTTAAGTGCAAGGTGGACCTATGAACAAAGCTGGCCTGCGCCAAAGTGAAAAAAAAAAACCCCATTAAATGTATCGGGGTAATAAAGTGTACTTTTGCACTATAAAACACCTGCGGGGGACTACAAAAATTGCTGTATTAATTTAAGTGCAAGGTGGCCTTGGGCAAAGCTGGCCTGCCCAAAGTGAAAAACCTATCTGAAAAGTATGGATAATAAAAGTGTACTTTTTCACCTATCAAAATACACCCGCTTTTACTACAAAAAAGCTGTATTAAAATTTAAATCAAGGTGGCTCTATAAACAAGTGGCCTGCGCCAAAGTGAAAAAAAAACCTATCTGAAATGTTAGGGTAATAAAAGTGGAAATTTTGCACCTATAAATAACCTCGTTGACACAAAAATTTTGTATTCAAATTTTAAATGCAAGGTGGTCTATGGACAAAGCTGGGCCCCCAAGTAAAAAAAACACCTATTAAAGTTTCGGATAATAAAAGGTATTTTTTGCACCTATCAAATACACCTGGGTGACTAAAAATTGTGTATTCAAATTTAGGTCAGGCTGCACAACATCAAGGGTTATTTTCACCAAAAAAAAATGCCCCAAAAAAAAGTTAAAAAAAAAACCCCTTGCAATGCAGGGCTAAACTCTAAAAACCCGTCTGGGGTGCACAATATCCACTTCCTTTAAAGAGTGTCTGTCGTCTGTGTTCGCCCGCAGCCCACCCCCCCCCCCCTTCCCCGAGCGTACAGCGCAGATGCTCCTTTAAAATTTCAGCATAAGTACTAAAATCTGCAAATCTCTAATTACCCAAGTTCTAATGTTTACAGCTAAAAGCATAGATGTCTGTGTGAACAAATAGAACAGTTTTATGAGCTGTTTAAAAAAGACGAGCACACGTCCTGCCTTATAACACAGACACACTGATCAGAACAGGAAGGGCTGTTCTATGTAAAAACGAGGTCATGTGATTTTTCCAGCCAAAGCAACCATAAACCCTCCCGTCGACGTCGCACACCCCGTCACCCTGCTCTTTCTTAAGCTGATTTCGGCCCCAAAATGACAAAAGGTGAAAAAGGCGCGAATTAATAATTTTTTAAGATTTTCACCTAAATTATCGTGTGATCGAGAAAATCCGATCAACATAAAAACCATGCCGATTTCAACTTTGTCGATCATAATCGCTCAACACTATACCATACTTGTGCGTCAACCATCACCACATGTGACCATGTAGGGAAAAACGACCTGGTAGTTCCCTGTTGCGAAGTTCCTTGTACAAGAGGTTAAAGGAGGAATACCCCTTAAAGGGGGAATAGACTCTGCTCTTCGGCATGGTTCTACATCCAATCGTGTAGCTTACTCAGTGGATCAAACTTCTGAGTCTTGACATTACCCCTTATTTCCATGTGTGGTATGGCCTTTAGTCCCCTTAAGGGTTAGCACTGAATGAAAAAGATTTTTAAGCTTTTAAATGTAATTGGTCTGTTTGACTTTGGGATGTATTCCTGTAGATAATTTTTGGTTAAAAAGGATGTAATTGTTCTTCATGTTTTCTTTTTATCTTTAATAAAAAAGCAAAATATAGAAACACATTAAAAGTGGAATTGACTTGAAGGACAGGGATCATCACTTAACAAAGCATTAGCCTTATCTGGAATATGCAGTTCAGTTCTGGGCACCAATCCATAGACAAGATGTTTGAAGTTAGAAAAACTGCACAGATGAGCAATTTAATTGATAACATCCATGGAGGATATTTGGTATAAAAAAGATTTTGAAAGTTACTTTTTTTTAAATTTTCAGAATAGTTTAGGGGAGACATGATTCAGTTCTATTACAAATGGTCCCTGCAAAAAAAATGGTGAAAAGTTGTTTCATGCAAAACCCCATAAAAAAAAACCCTGAAAAGAAATAGGAAAAAAAACCTTCTGTCTCCAAAGGCAAAAAAACCTTCTTCACAGTTAGTACTGTGAATCTATAGTATGACCTGGTTGCTGACTGCTGTAGTAACAGCTGAGCGAATCAAAAGGCTTAGATGATTACATAGAATAAAGTAATATTGGAGGGTTTGTATCACCATGCTGTTTCAGAGCCACAGGCAACTACAAATTTACATTTCCTCACTCTTTGTTGTTAAGCTGTTGGTGGTTTTATAGCATTGTTTATCATATCAGCGCTGTATTCTCAGCTCTTTTTATTGCACGAGTGCTATGAGTGCAGGAAATGTAATTTATTGTGTAGATACTACAGAGCTCAAAATAAACAACAAAAAGTATTCTCCTTTGTTTGTTACAGATAACACACTCTGTGCTCAAGCTGCTGTCCGTCCTGGTGACATTACTTCCTGTGTTATCAGGAAGGTAGAGCAGGACGGTAACCAGAGAAACCTGTGTGCACTCAGAGCAGATCAAATCTCTCTTATCTCCTGACCAATGTAATATCTAAACACTAATGCATTTGGAAAAAGTATTGACCTCTCCTCATGTTGAAAGCTAATCTTTGTAGTGAGACAACCCCACTAAGGCTCATGTAAATTCTTGCTGTTTCGTACGTTCTGTGTTTTTTTTTATAGTTTTACTGAATCAATTGGGGAAAACAAAGTTACCCATATTGAACCCTTTAACATTATTTACCCCTGACCTTGGTTGAATTTATTGAACAAAGATGTAGCCATTTCTTGGGCTGCTGAGGTGGGCGTCTGGGCACCAGACACATTTAAAAGGAGGAGAGGCACGGGGGCATTTGCTAGCCCTGTCCACCCCAAGAAACAGCCCTGTGACACAACAGTATATTTACACCTGCAGTGGGTTTAAATAGACCTACATGACCTTTGACACTATGACTATGATCTCACCAAAGTTTCTACAGGTCTCATAACACCACAGAGGAGGATGAGTCCAGACTGTGTCAACAGAGAGGGATCTATATGTGACAGAGCAAGCAAATGTTGTTCAGTTAACAGAAAAAAAAAGTACTGTACAGTGGATTGCAAAAGTATTGTAACGGTGTCCCTACCAAACGGCAGACCAGAGATGTGGATCCTCTGGACCACCACAAGCGGTGGTATAAGCCACGCCAGGAAGTGGAATCTAAGTAGGTCTGGTTTTCACCAGAGCCCGCCGCAAACCGGGATGGACTTGCTGCGGCGGAACACTACCAGGTCGCTACTCCTGACATGACTTGCTTGCGGTGGCAGCCGAGTTGTGCCTCATAGTAAGTGCAGTACTAGGGTGCACGCGCGCACTCGGCCAGCAACAGGAGTGCAACCGGTGAGGTGAGTACAGGACAGAGCTGCGAGTGTGCCCGCAGCCCAAGGAATGGGTCGCGGCTCCTCTCGCAGCATAGGATGCCATGGAGGTGCAGGTGCGGGGACACCCATTACAGTACCCCCTTCCCCTTAGGCCTCTCCCTCTTTCTCCCTCTTTCTAGCCTGCAGAAACCTATTCAAAAGATCCCTGTCCAGGATGTTATCCTCCGGCTCCCAAGACCTTTCCTCCAGCCCAAACCACTTCTAGTTGATCAAGAAAAATAGTCTCCCTCTAACCGTCTTCATTGCCAATATGTCCTTAACCGTAAAAACAGTTGTGGAATAGGCTACGGGAGACGGGGGAACCACCGACCATGATAACCAATTAATAATGACTGGTGTCAGCAGGGAGACGTGGAAGGAGTTTGGGATGCGCATATTAGGAGGGAGCCGGAGTTTGTAGGCAACAGGGTTGATGCATCTCAGGACTTCAAAAGGGCCTAGAAATCGGGGATCAAGCTTGTAACTGGGAATTTTGAGGCTGACATACCTGGCAGACAACCATACCCTATCTCCTGGGGAAAAGGATTGAGGAGGTCTCCTCATTTTGTCTGCTTGAACTTTCATACGGGCAGAAGCCTGAAGCAGAGATTGACGTGTCTTCTTCCATATGGCAGATAGGTCACGGACCAGATTGTCCACGGCAGGAACATCTGAGGAGGCAGAGGGCAGCAGAAGGAGTGGTCGGGGTTGCCAACCGAAGACAACGAAAAAAGGGGATGCCCCAGCAGAATCTGACTCCAGAGAATTGTACGAAAATTCTGCCCATGGCAATAAACTGGACCAATTGTTGTGTCGCGCAGACACGAAGTGGAAAACATAGGTACCCAAGACCTGGTTTACTCTTAGCCATTAGATTGCGGGTGGTAAGCAGAAGAAAAGCTAGTTTGATTTGTAGTTGCGAGCAGAGGCCCCGCCAAAATCTTGAGAAAAACTGAACTCTCCGGTCCGAGATGATATGCTGTGGAAGTCCATGCATCCGGAAAATATGTTGGAAGAAGAGATTGGCCAGATGTGTAGCAGAAGGTAGACCAGGCAGCGGAACAAAGTGTGCCATTTTAGAGAATCGGTCGGTGACAACCCAGATGACCGTATTACAGGCAGAGGGAGGTAAGTCAGTGATAAAATCCATAGCAATGTGGACTGTTGGGGACAGGCAGAGGTTGCAGCAACCCCGCTGGTTTGAGGCGAGGTGATTTGTTGCGAGCACAAGTGGTAAACGCTTCCACGAATTCTTTCACATCTTTAGCCAGATCAGGCCACCAGTAGAAACGGGAAATCAAAGAGCAAGACTTTCGAATCCCGGGGTGTCCAGCTACTCGAGAACAATGACCCCACTCCAGCACCCTTTTCGTACGTCTTACCCGGGGGTGCGCGTTGGAGGTTTATGGGAGCCACGGATATCAGACATTCTGTAGGTACTATGTGCTGAGGAGGGGATTCTTCTCCACTAACATCTGAAGCACGAGAAAGGGCATCGGCTTTGATGTTCTTTTCTGCAGGTCGGAAGTGGATAACAAAATTGAAGCGGGAGAAAAACAGACCACCTGACTTGGCATGGGTGTAGATGTTACGCTGTTTGAAGGTAGATGGAGATTCTTGTGATTGGTGAATATATTTACGGGAGGCCGAGCGCCCTCCAGGAGGTGGCACCATTCCTCCAAGTCCAGCTTAATGGCCAGTAGCTCCCGATCCCCGAGAGTGTAGTTTTTCTCAGTGGGCGAAAAGGTTTTAAAAAATAAACCACAGGTCCGGGTCTTGCCCTTGGGGCCCTTTTGGGTGAGGACCACTCCTGCCCCCACAGAAGAGGCATCGACATCCAAGAAGAAAGGGCTTTCAGTATCCGGCCGGGACAAAACTGGTGCAGAGGCAAAGACCGCCTTTAACTTGGAGAAGGCCTCTTCGGCAGCTGGCAGCCATAGTCTGGGGTTACCATGTTTCATGGTAAGGGTCTCAATTGGGGCCACTAATGTTGATAAATGCAGGATGAACTGCCTGTAGTAGTTTGCGAACCCCAAGAAACATTGCATGGCCCGAAGACCGACGGGTCGAGGCCAATGCAGGACGGCGGCCAGTTTAGCGGGGTCCATCTGCAGGTCCTTGTCTGAGATAGTGCAACTGAGAAACGGGAGGCTAGTCTGGTGGAAGAAGCACTTCTCCAGTTCGGCATAGAGATGATTGTTACGCAGACATCTCAGAACCTAGCGCACATGGGACTGGTGGGACTCCAGTTTGGGTGAGAAAACCAGAATGTCATCCACATAGACGACTACGCAGGTATACAGGAGATCTCTGAAAATATCATTGACAAATTCCTGGTAAACCGCGGGGGATTTGCACAGGCCGAAGGACATCACCAGATACTCGAAGTGCCCATCCCGAGTGTTGAAGGCCATCTTTCACTCGTCACTAGGGATGAGCGATACTATCGGCAAAGTTGAAATCAGCACAGTTTTTAGGCTTATCGGTAATTTCCGATCACGTGATAGTTTAGTTGACAATCTTACAGATAATCTATTACTAGAGATGGGCGAATTGATTCTAACGAAGTGGAACTCATTTAGAATTTCAGGAAAACTTTGATACTGAACGAAGTCGAAGTTTGGGGTGATTCGCGGGAACGAAGTGTGTTTTTAATTGATAAAATGGCCGCAAGCACATGGCGTTACATGGGGCAAAGAACTTTGGGAGGAAGAAAGGAGTACCCTAAATGACATGTGCAGAGATTAAGCCAATCAGAGACTGGCAGGATTCTGTGACGTCACTGCTCGATATAAGTCCGGACACAACGCTGGCAGTTCACACTCCTCTCTCTTTGCCGTGTTGTAGCTGCTGCAGCTCCAGTAGCTGAGTTCTCCCACAAAAGGAGGAACTTTTATACAGCAATTTTTGGGGGGTGTCACAGATTTTCTCAGAGACTGCTTCTCTTGCGTTCTAATTTTGATTTTGTGGGGTATTGGAATTGAAGTCCAGTGTGCGTCCAATTCAGCTGCATATACATTTTAATGCTATCTGGTCAGTTCTGGAGCACATTGAATATCCAAGGGTTATCTAAGCCTGTTTTTGCTGTTGTATTCAGTTAAAGAAACAACGTTTTTACAATCCACATACCAGTTAATTTTTGGCTGCTCATTTCTTTTGCGCAATTTATATCCAAGGGTTAATTAAGTGTGTTTCTGCTGTTGTAGTCAGTAAAATAAACGGTGTTTTTCAACGCCAAAGAAGAAATTTTTCCTGTAGCATAATTTATATCCGAAGGTTAATTAAGCCTGTTTGTGCTTTTATATTCAGTAAAATACACAGTGTTTTTAAACGGCACATACAAGTAAATTTTTCCTGGCCATTTGTGGAGCACAATTTATATCCAAGGGTTACCCAAGCTTGCTAGTGGGTTTATTTGGAGTCAAATATAGGGTGTGTATTTATCATATACAGATATCTTCATTAAACAGACTCTGTAAATTTTTTAACAAACTGTATGTTAGACAGAGAGGTGGCAGGCTCTTCACCTGCGAGTGTCAGTGGCACAAACATTCCTGGAGCAGGCACAGGTCACAGCACAGTAAGGGGACTTCGCAGCAGGGGTGACCCGGTGAGGCCAAAACTGCCGGTGTCATCTAGCAGCCGTGTGTTGATCAGCAACCCAAGGGTTCTTGATTGGTTGAGTAGGTCATCAACTTCATTCCAGTTGACATCTGACAACCCTAGCGGTGGATTCGTCAGATACAACTCTTAGTTGGCATTGCCCGGGAACAGGTCAGCGGTCGTCACCTGTCCTCAACCCGCCTCTGTACCATTCGGGTCCCTCAGCCAGAAAACTAGTATGTGGTCTGGGCTCTGCGCCACTATACAGCGAGGACAAACAATTTGAGGACAGACAGCAGCTACTTCGGCAACGAAGTTGTGGGGCAGACATCCCCTGCTTCTTGCAGTATTGATGTGGAGAGTGGCATGGGAGGTTTTTTGGCGAGCGTTCAGCCTCTGCATACCAAATCCGTTGAGGAGGACAGCAGTGATAATCAAACACTCTTGAAGTATAAACGTATATGGAACTTGAACTGAAAGAGAACAAAACTACAGGGAATGTTTTAGGTGCTTATTTTGCATTCTGTGCCATTGTTGATTGAATTCTGTACAAAAATGTAATGGGACAGAAAAAAAAGAAGCAAAAGCAAATGCTGCATAACCGACTTTAGATGAACTTCTTCAGTATGAATACTGTGAATCGTATGTCCAACTTACAGAAACTAAAAACACAAGTCCTTCTGGACGCCCTACCTTGTTACCGGTGGAAGAAATTACATCCACATAGATTTAAAGTGGTTTAAGAAAGCAAGTTGATAAACATTCATTTGTTCATGAGCAGATAACACAGGTGATAAAGGAAAAGTTTGCTGAACTATTATCCAGGTGTGAAGATTTTGAAAGCTGTGGAAATTCCTTAGCTGCATTTGTAATGGAAAAGGCTCCTCACACAACCGCCTTCAAGACTATAAAATAAATAATAGTAATAATAATTTTTAGAGCCTATAGAGAAAGAGTTTCCTTCAGCCTTGTCTGTCATATCCGTGTACCATACCTCTTGCCGCCATCCCTTGACCACAATCCTTGACGGCTGTCCTGACCTTACACTTGTCCCCGACTCCGAGTTTGCCTTACGATTTTGTACCTCATTACACCTTGGCTGCCACCTCAAGCAACTCACGTCAGGGGTAGCGACCTGGTAGACTCCCACCGCAGCAAGTCCATCCCGCTTTGCGGCCGGCTCTGGTGAAAACCGGGACCTACTTAGACCCCGCTCCCGCTCCAATCGCTTGCGGTGGTCTAGTGGATTCACTACCGCTGTCCGTGACAACATGAAGCAGTGGAATGACGTTATTCATCCTGTAGTCCTGGCGACTGACAAAACGCATGTCCGAATGAAAAGGCCTGAAAAAAACGGCAGGTGACACGCATGAGCTGCCACTGGCCGACATTAAAATTACACAGGGGTGTACTCCTGTCGGCTTGGATCATCAATAAACCATTAATAGCCTTTCTCTGTTCATAGAGTCGTTCCAACATATGGAGGCTGGAATTCCACCGTTTGGAAATGTCACATATCCGCCTATGTTGGGGGAGGCGGGTCTTTTGCTGCAGCTTAAGGAGGGTGTGTGTCACGGACGCCCTTGCGACCCTCGTCCCGGGTCGCAGGCGCGTCCGTGCTCCACTGCTGAGCGGCGCGGCGTCCCGTACCTCGGGGCGTCGGTGCGCTTGTCCCCCTGCCAGTGCCCAGCATCACTTACCCGGCCGCGCTCCAGCTCCAGCTGCCCCTGTCTCTCGGCGCGTGCGGACCCGCTCCCTAGGGCGTGGGCGCCAGCAGTGTTGAATTTAGCGCACCGGTAATTGGCTATTGCCGGCCGCTGCTGCTATTTAAGCCTGCCTCTTCCTAGTCACCTCGCCGGATCTTTAGTGCCCATAGCCTATAGAGAAAGCGTTCCTGTTGCCTTGTCCTGATTGCCATGTACCGTACCTTCTCGCCTACGTTCCTGACCACGAATCTCTGCCACCTGCCCTGTCCTTCCTGCCTGTCCCTGACTACAAGCCTGCCTGACGTATTTGTACCTCGCCAACCCTTGGCCGCCACTGCAAGCAAGTTCTGCCAGTGGAAGCGACCTGGTAGACTCCAGCCACTGCAAGTCCATCCCGCTTTGCGGTGGGCTCTGGTGAAAACCGGGACCTACTTAGATTCTGCTCCCTGGTGTGGGCTTCCACCATCGCTTGCGGTGGTCAAGCGGATCCACCACCGCAGACCGTTACAGTGTGCTTGGTGATGTAAGAACGGCTGAAGTGCATGCAAAGTTTCCTGGCCCTTTTTAGAATGTCTTGCAGATGGGTGTAAGACTTGAACAACCTGATTGAGCATTTCCTCCCGTGTGTGACTTCGTTTGCCCAGGTGAATCATCCTGTCCACTTAGATCATCAAAAATTGTTAATGGCCTTTCTCTGTTCAATAATTTCCCCCTCTTAATATATTTATTCCTGTTCAGCAATTTCCCCTGTTCAATAATTTCCCCCTGTTAATATATTTATTCCTGTTCATCAGTTTCCCCCTGTTCATCAGTTCCTGTCTGCCCGTGTACCTGACCTTTCTTCTATGTTACCTGACCTCGAATCTCTGCCGCCTGCCCTTCCGCTCTCTTCTCCCAATGATAGTGATGAACCCTTTTACACTGTTGGTCTGGGTCAGCTGATAGCGTCACATGGCTTTCAAAACCACCAGTATGCTGATGACACCCAAATTTACATCTCCAGCCCAGACATTAACTCTCTACTGTCCAAGATCCCAGATTGTCTGTCCTCCAAATCCTCCTTCTTCTCCTCCCATCTCCTAAAACTTAATGTAGAGAAAACGGGCGGGGACAATGGGTAGCCACTTCATCCCAGGGAGAAAAGGGGGCACAAGGAGGCATGGAGTGGGCTGAATTTTCACTTTGGGGGGCACTTTATGCCTTGTTTAACTAGGGCACCTTACCTTGTCCCAGCTTTGCTTGCTTCACCTGGCTCCCAAGTGCGATCGGCTACATCGATTAGTGTTTGCCTGTCACCACCATCCACCTCAACGGTGTCACTGTACAAAGCCTGACCACTCACAACATAACCCCCTATTGCAACTCACCTCATCACTATTTGCCCGCTTCTGCAAGAAGCAGAGGATGTCTTCCCCACCTCTTTGCTGCCCACTGTCCTCAAATAGTTTGTCCTCACTGTATAGTGGCGCAGAGGCCACAGCACATAGTAGTTCTCTGGCTGTGGGAAGCAAACAGGACAGAGGTGGATTGAGGACAGATGAGAGCTCCTCACCTGCTCCCGGGCCATGCCAACTAGGGGTTGTGTGTGACAAACCCACTGACTCTCAGCTGGGGATGTCAGATGTCATCTTGGAGAAAGTGTATGACCTAGTGTGTGGTCAACACATGGCCGGTCGATGAAACCGGATGCTGTGACCTCGCAGAGTGACTCCTGCTGTGACATCCCCGTACTGTGCTGCGATCTGTGGCGGCTCCGGTAACCGATTTCTGTGTTCTTTGACGCTAACACAGGATCTTAGCCCTCAGCTTGTTTCTTTCCAGCTGGCGCTGATGTTACCATGTCAGGCTGCATTCCCACTTCAGTTTTTTTGGTCAGTTTTGCCCCTGTAAGTGACCAGGGAATTGAAGGGTGAAGCGATTCTAATAGCGGCGGCAGTCATGTTCATGTCATACTAAAACACAGCATTGTATGAAGACCGAACCAAGCTCTCTTTGCATATTTAAGCATGGCACAATGTTCTACAGCACCCTACAGGCTCTGTGCAGCCAGGAAATAGCTGTTTTTTTAACGCGATTTGTCCTGAAGTAATTCGGACCGAAACAGATTTTATCGGAATATTCGGCGAAGTCTGCGAACCGAATTTTTGAGAAATTCGCCCATTTCTATCTATTACTATCGCAAATTTTTCAGCATTTCTTGTCATTTTGGCGGCCAGCCAATCAGCTCCGAGCATAGAGGGGAGTGAGGAGGATGTACAACGTCACCACTTTGCGGTGTATGGAGCTCATTGGCTGCAAAAATCACGTGACATTTAGTGTTGAGCGATTACGTTGGCTATCGACATCGGGCGATAGTCGATAGTCGGCCACCATCGATAAGGTTTATCGATAGTCGATAGTCGATCATCTCCGATGACCATTAAAGTCTATGGGAGAGCAACAACACCTTCATTCTTACACTCAAACAGGGCTGGAGAAGCTGGAATTAACAGCCACAACAGTCAAATGGATACCTGCTACATCTTAGGCAACACACTTAGGTTATAAAAGCCACAGAAAAAAAGTCACACACCATTCACTATCCCTGTCTTGTACCACAGCATGACCCTTAAACCTGCATCACGCACAAATTAAAAAAGTACCAGAAGGCAGTATTATTTGAACCATCATTTTACTTGAACTGGACATTGAATATCCCTGTCCTGGAACGCAGCATGACCCTAAAAACCTGCATGACCCACAGATTAAAAAGTGCCGGAAGAAAGTAGTCTTTGAACCACCATTTTAGTTGAACTGGACATTGACAAACCCTGTCCTGGACCGCAGCATGACCCTTAAACCTGTCTGACCCACAGATTAAAAAGTGCCGGAAAAGGAGTCTTTCAACCACCATTTTAGTTGAACTGGACATTGACTAGAACTGTCCTGGACCGCAGTATGACCATTAAACCTGTCTGACCCCCAGATTAAAAAGTGCCAGAAAAAGGAGTCTTTCAACCACCATTTTAGTTGAACTGGACATTGACAAACCCTGTCCTGGACCGCAGCATGACCCTTAAACCTGTCTGACCCACAGATTAAAAAGTGCCGGAAAAAGGAGTCTTTCAACCACCATTTTAGTTGAACTGGACATTGACTATACCTGTCCTGGACCGCAGTATGACCATTAAACCTGTCTGACCCCAGATTAAAAAGTGCCGGAAAAAGGAGTCTTTCAACCACCATTTTAATTGAACTGGACATTGACTATACCTGTCCTGGACCGCAGTATGACCATTAAACCTGTCTGACCCCCAGATTAAAAAGTGCCGGAAAAAGGAGTCTTTCAACCACCATTTTAGTTGAACTGGACATTGACTATACCTGTCCTGTGCCACAGCATGACCCAGGGCCGGAGTTACAGTGGGTGCGGTGAGAGCCCAGGCTGGCGTCCGTCATCTATTAACACGCAGGTTAAAATGCCCTGATGACGCAGCAACGAAAACTGTCGTGCTGAAGCAGAGTGCGGAAGCGGAAGTGTGAGAACTCCAGCCTTCCTCAGTACACAGACAAGACCTGGGTAGCGCTTGCCCCTCCGTATGAGTGCGGACCAATTGAGCTTCACTTGGAAATACTGGTGGTTAACGCTCCTGTTACACCCAGGTGCCCTTTTTCTTGGCATTCTTTTTCTCATTTTACTCAACGTGCTGGGGGAAATGGTCTCTGTACTTTGTTCTCTGTCCGTGCTCCATACTCCATGTCCTCTGAATAACCTACATCTGGTCAAGTTTTCCTGTACCTCCCTTGTACAATTCAGAGGATTTTTTTTTAACAGCTATTTTGTACATGCAAGTTTTTTAGTAGTTTAATTCTAGAAAACACATTTTTAAAATAGGATGGAATCCCACCATGTCTTTGTTTCTCTTTTAAATTATTAAATGGGTTGTATCAATACAGGGATTGATAGCTAGGTTAAAGAAATTTTTCAAAAACAAGTCATTTGCAATAAGTGTCCATTAACAGTGTCCTACCTATTCCTGTTTCTGACAGCACCATCACCCTTGAGCCACTCTTGACAATTGTGAAGAACAAATGTCTGTTAGAAACAACATTTTTTATAATAGGACCTGTAGTATAGCTGCATGTCACAGCAAAATGCCCCCAAAAATTCAAACCACCTCTACGCTGATGACACTCAATTATACACCTCTTCCCGAGACCTCACTCCTGCCCTGCTACAAAACACCAGTGACTGTCTGTCCGCTGTCTCTGACATCATGTCCTCTCTCTATCTCCAACTAAACCGAACTTCTTGTTTTTCCCCCATCTACTAACCAACCCCCATCTGCTATTTCTCTCTCAGTGCGTGGCATCACCATAACACCTAGGCAGCAGGCCCGATGTCTTGGGGTTATTCTAGACTCTGATCTGACCTTCACCCCATATATCCAATCCCTTGCCCGCTCCTGTCACTTGCACCTCAAGAACATCTCCAGAATCCGTCCTTTTCTCACTGTGGAAACAACTCAAAACTCTCATTGTTGCTCTTATTCATTCTCATCTTGACTACTGTAACTCCTTGCTTATCGGTCTCCCTCTCTGTAAACTCTCCCCTCTCCAATCTATCCTGAATGCAGCAGCCAGACTTGTCTTTCTCTCCAGCCGCTATACTGATGCCTCTACCCTGTGTCAGTCACTGCACTGGTTGCCCATCCACTACAGAATACAGCATAACTAATCACTCTTACCCATTCTGCTCTCCACAGTGCTGTACCCCCATAACCCCCCCTC
>JAODAL010051744.1:0-26480 GCA_025379985.1 Phyllomedusa bahiana | reverse complement strand
CGGGGGGCCCTTACCAAAACGCAAAGGGGGCCCGGGCTCCCTAACGTAAAGGGGGGCCCGGGCTACCAAAACGCAAAAAAGGGGGCCCCTGGCACCTAACCCTAAGGGGGGCCCTGGCTACCTAACCAAAAGGGGCCCTGATCACCAACGCAAAAGGGGGCCCGGGCTACAACGCAATGGGGCCCTGCTACTAACGCAAAAGGGGCCCGGCACAAAAACGCAAATTTGGGGCTAAAAGGGGTCCCTGGCTACTAACGCAAAGGGGGTCCCTGGCAGCTAACGCAAAAGGTCCCTGGCTAGCTAACGCAAAAGGGGGTCCCGGCTAGCAACGCTAAAGGGGCCCCTGGCTACTAACCAAAAAGGGTCCCTCTCTAACGCAAAGGGCCCTGGCTAGCTAACCAAAAGGGGGTCCCTGCTAGCTAACCCCTAAAGGGTCCCTGGCTACAAAACGCTAAAGGGGCCCTGCTACTAACCTAAAGGGGTCCCTGGCTACTAACGCTAAGGTCCCTGTACAACTAAGGCCCTCGCTACCTAACTCTAAAGGGGCCCTTGCTACCAAAACCTCTAAGGAAGGGCCCTGTCTACCAAAACATAAAGGAGGCCCTGACTCTCCCTAAACAAAAAGGGGGCCCTTTGCGCCTACAAACTAAAGGGGCCATCAATTACCGGGGCCTTGCACATTTGCCAACCTACCTAGGTCTTCTCTACCAAACCGTACAAAATTGAGAGGGAGCACCCCAAGTGTAGCATTATCTCCAGGGGGTTAGTCCTTTCCCCACCCTCCAACCCTCAGAATACTAGGCCCTAAGTTATGGCTTGTACCCCTCTCCCCCCCACCCCTGGGAGTTTGTACAAAAGGTGGAATAGGTAAAAGATGCTGGAAAATTGAGGATTCTAAGATTTGTGTGTAATTTTCTGCGGGGATGAGTTGGGGCCCCGGGACAAGTCCTCATGGCGGTGTGGAACGGATGCAGAAGAAAAGGGGGAATAAAACCAACTCAAGACAGAGAATGACTCCCAATTAGACGTCTCGGTGAGTCCCCTGACGTCAGGGAATTATTTTTTTCTATATTGGATCAGTGCTGTATTCACTGAAAGTGATGTCCTGGCTGTTCTGACCTCTATGGGGTCTCTATAGGCGGGTTGTGGGAAACCCTCACTGTGTCTGACCTCTAGGGTCTCATATGGCGGGTTTGGGTTATCCCTGAGCTGGTGTCTGACCTCTATGTGGTCCCAAATGGCGTGTTTAGTTAAAACCTGAGCTGGTTCTGACCTCATTGGTCTCCAATGTCGGTTTTTGTGGGTTAATTGAGCTTTTCTGCCCCTAGTGGTCCTATAGGGCGGGTTGTGGGTAAAAAAGCGCGGTAAACCCAGCACACAATCCCTGTTTGAAAGTGGGGGAACACCTGACCCTGTGATAGGAATACACTTTTACTTTTTTGCTGGTGATTTTTTTTAAAGGGTGGTAGGTGCGGCCCAAAGGGGAAATATGAGGGGAAAATTGTAGTGGGCGGGGGGGGATAGGAGGAGCTATTTACCCTGTGTCTATAAAATTTTTTTGGCGGCCCCGGGCTCTCAACAAAACAATGGATTACGCCCCCTCCCCCACTCGAAAAAACGATCATTTTGTACCGTGGGGAGAAAGGACATGTCAATCACTTGCGGTGAATACGCGCCACGAGTAATGACTGTCAATGGGGCCGGCGGGCGCGCATGTTAAAAGCAATTTTGAAAAAGAAAAAAGCATAGTTTATAATTAATAGAATTTGACACTCCCAGGCAACCTTAACAGCCAAGCTGTATCCAGTGAAATTATAATGGTCTAATCCTGACCAATAAAATATCTGTCCCCTTGTGACAATGGTGCATCCACAGCTCCTCAGAGCCAAGGTATGCTCCTAGCCTGTTAATTTTAGTCTCCCCAATGTGCCCTTCAAATTTTCTGTTAAAAGGGTTGTCTCACTACAAGGATTGCTTTTTATGAAAAAGACTTGCAAAAACAAGTCACTTTGTAATGTGTACATTACATGTCCACATATTCTAATTCCCCCTTTTTATGGGCTGCACACTCCTCGGGCCCCAAGCAAAACCTTTTTAATCTCCCTGATAGGCGCCAGCACTGGTTTTTTCAATAGCACAGCCTTGGGCTACTACTGCACCCATTTAAAAGCCTAAACACGGCCCGAATTCAAAAAACGCCAAGAAAACAGGGCTGAGGGAGATAAATCATGTAGGGGACATCCCTTTTAAATACCATGAAGAAAGCTTTTGCCGATTAAAGGGTTTTGCCAAAAAAAATTTTTCCCCACCAAAGACCTTTGAACCTTTAAAAAAAATTGTTTCCCGTGTTTTAAAAAACAATACCTCCTCTTGATTCTTCGCTCCACCCCCTGCACTTCATGAACCGTCTCTGACTTTTTAGCAAAATTTGTTATTTGGCTATCCCCCAGGCGAAACTATATTTTTGGGGCAAATTTTCCCTCTTACTGCTCAGGAGAAAGAAAAACTCTGAAAAGGGAAGTCTTTCGTTTTTTCACGAACTGCTGCGGGGGGAAGGGGGACTGGCAGGGAGCGCGCATCTTTACTTAATAATTTACATTAAAACCCCTATTCCCTTAACAAAATACCGGGATTTTTTTCCCTCCCCAACCCCTTCAAAGTTCATACATGTTCCCTCCAAATCAGATAAAAAAGTACAAACAATCCCGGGAAGGGCCCCAAGATCAGCTCCGCTCGTGTCAATGTAAACTGCCCAGGAAACTAAGGGCAGGAAAAGGAAGGCGTAGCTCTCAGGGTTTTTCATTTTTTTAAAATGATTTAATTTTAGAAAAGGATTAAATCCCCCTTTTGGGGAGGATCCCACTTCAACTTTAAGATCCGGAAAAACCCCAAAGTCTTATAAACGCTTTTAAACTTTTGGCCAGGAGATGACCATGAACAGAAGACTCTAAAAAACCCCTTTAAACCCCTTTAAAACGTATCCATACTTTCCAGGTCGTTTGGGGTTTTAAACCGAAACCGGGCAAGGTACTTTCCTGAGGACCCGCGCGAACCAAAGCAGATTTTGCGCGATCGCGGGGGTGTCAGCTGTAATATTAAAGCTGAAAACCCGCAGCGTGGGCCCCCGCCCCCGGAGCGCTCCGGGGGGGGGGGGGGGGGGGGGTTAAAACCCCCTTAATTATCGCAACGATGGGGTTTCCCGCAATAACTAAGGGAGACCGCAGGAGGAATCGCTCCTCCTGCGTCTCTTTTGGCCCGGAAAGAAAGCGCACGGAAATTGGGGGGCAAAATTCCCGGCAGCCCTGCCCTCTGACAGACAGCAGGGGCGGGCAGAGAATCCCTTTCCCGGGGTTGTCTGGACGTCACGACCCGGGCCGGCCCTGTGGGAAATGTCCCCATCGTGACTGACAGTTGTCATAGGAACCAGTCAAAGAAACCCAAGCTTGTACGATCCTATTGAATGAGAGATCTAAAAAACTCTCATTCAAATCCCCAAAAGGGAAAATAAAATATAAATGTGAAAAAGTAAAAAAAAAAGTAAAAAAACAAGTAAAACAAAAACCCAACAAAAATAAAATAAAAAATACGTAAAACCCCCCTTTTTTCCCCTTTACAAACCCCAATTTCGCCCCAAAAAAGTCAAAAAAAAAAATAAAGTACCCATTTTTTGGAAACCCCCGCCGCGTGCAAAACAAACCGCCCTAAAAAATTCGGTCATTTTAAATTTAACCCGTACTTTGAAGGGCGAAAAAAAAAAAAAAAAAAACAATCTCAAATTTAAGAAATTGTTCACCCCCCCACACATAAAAGGGAATAAAAAGCAAATCAAAAACTCCTAAAACGCCAAAGTTCCCCCAAAATTTAAAACGCCCATTCCCACCCCGAAAAAAAAAGTCCTTATACAGTTTCTTTAAAAAGGGAAAAAAAAAAAAAATTTAAAAGCTCTCAAAGATAGGAGCAAAAATTTTTTTTTACCCCACTAAAAACACTTTTTTTTTTTTTTTTTTAAAGGCTTCAACAAAAAAAAAAACAAATGAAAAAGGGGTTTTCCCATAACGACGCCCCAAAGGGGAAAAGCTAATTTAATCCCCAATACTGAAAACGGGTGACCCCCTGTTAAAAAAAAAAAAAAAAACACTACTGGGATTGCAGTATTTTCTTCACCCGGGGCCCCAAAAAAATGGATTTAAAAGCAAAATCAAAAAACCCTTTCCCCCCAAAAATTAACTAAAAAAAACCCTCAATTTAAATCTCGCAAAAAACAAGCCCCTAAAAGCTCCAACAAAAAAAAATTTAAAATTTTATGGCTCTCGGGACTAGGGCAAAGCAAAAACGATTTTCCTTTTTGAAAAAAAGTTTTTTTATTGTATAAAAATTTAAAAAAATAAAAAAATATAAAAAATTTGGGGTTTAAAGGTGTAATCGTTTTTGACCTGCTGATTAAAAGCTACCAAACCCATATATACCGTACATAAACCGCAAATAAAAAATAAAAATAAAAAACTTTACCAAGATTCCCTGTATTTTTTCAAAACTTTCGCATCAAGATAGAAATCATATCACCCCATAATGGTCCCCAATAAAAACTTCAACTCATCCCCGAAAAAAAACAACCCCCATACACAGCTCTGCACAAAAAACCCAAAAATAAAAAGTTTGGGCTTTTCAGAATAGGAAAAAACATAAAAACGAAATTTTTTTTATAGACGAAATTTCTACTTTTAAAAGTAAAAAAAACAAAAAAACAATATAAAACCCAATATCATTGAATTGCCCGACCCCCCATAAAAAAGTTTCACACCCAATTTTAAAACCTGCAGGGCGAATGCTGTAAAATTGAAACTCAAAAAAAAATTGACTGAACTGCTTTTTTTCCCCCCAATTTTCTTTGGGCCCAATGCAAAAAAAAAAACTAGGGAACACCTTGCATCCAAAACAATAAAACAAAAAAACCCCCTAAAATGAGACCCCTGATGGGTTTTTAATCCAAAATGGGGCGATTTTTGGGAAAGGGTTTTCCCCCCTTTTTCTGCTATTTTGGGGGGTTTTGGGCAAATGCGCATGGGACCCCCCAAAATCTGCGCCCCCCCAAAAGCCAAATACGCTTTCCTCCCTTATAAAAGCCCTGCCATTTCGCCCACCCCAGCAGTTTAAAAACCCACATGTAGGGTATTGCCAACTTGGAAAAAAATTTTCATAACAAAGTTTTAGGGTTCTTTTTTTTTCCCGGATTTCCTTTTATAAATTTTAAAAAATTTTTTAAACAAAAAATTTTAGATTAATTTAAAAAAAATTTTTTTTATAATTTTTTACAGCCTTATGCTAAAAAATTTTTTTTGAGGGTTTTAAAAACTCAATGCTCCCCTGGATAATTTTATTTAAGGGGGGTAGTTTCCAATATGGCCCGGGCATTTTTAAGGGGGGTTTATTAAGTTTTTAAACACCTAGGGTGTCCCCAAAAACCCAAATGGGGGCCCCAAATAAAAAACGGGATTGAAAAAGAACCCCAATATAGTAGGGCTCCCCTATTCTGGGGGTTTGGGAGGCCAAATAATGCACTAAGGGGCCACATATGGGATATTTTTTAAAAAACCGGGAAAAACCTGGGGGGAAATTTATATTAAGTTTTCATTTTTAAACCCAGTCCAATTACCGTATTTTCCCGTGAAAAATGGAAAATATTGAAAATCTGAAAAAAAAAAAAAGAAAAAATTTTTTAAAATTTCACCTCCCTTTGCCCTTTAAAATTTCCCGTGAAATAATCTAAAAGGGTTAAAAAAACTTCCTAAATATGTTGTTTAAAAATTTAAGGGGTTTTTTTCCCCAATGGCGTCACTTTTGGGGGGATCCCAAACCCGCAGGCCCCCCAAACCAAAGTTTAGAACTGATGGTCCCTAAAAAAAAAGTAATTTTTGCAAAATTTCTGAAATTTTTGGGGAAAAAAACAAAAAAATTTCTAAACCCTCAATGCGTAAAAAAAAAAAAAAAAACATTTAAAAAAAAGATCCCAAACCCTTTGTTTGGGCATATGGTAAAAGCATTAAAAACAATTTTTTGGGGAAAAATTTTTCTGTTGCACGCAGAAAAAATTTTTCAATTTTTTTTTTCAAACCCCTAATTTTTTTTCCAAATTTTCAAAGAAATTTTTTTTTATTTTCCCCAAAAAAAACCCCCGGGTTTAAAGGATAAAAATTTCTTACTAACCCTTTAAAACACCAATTGTCACGGAAAACAATCTCTGAATCACATGGTAAGGGAAAAGTGGGCCCAAAAAAATTTTTCTCACATAAATTTTACACAGTCAAAATTTTTAAAAATAGGGCTTCAGGGAAGGGGCCAAAAACCCGGGTGGGGCCTTAAGGGGTTAATGCAGAATTTACTAACCGAGTTCTATAAAAATGGATTTTCTAAATCTTTAATGAAGTCAGTGTTACAGTGAGAAAAATAAGTATTTGATACACTGACGATTTTGCAAGTTTTTTCCCCCCCTACAAAAAAGGAAAAGGGCCCGAATCCTAAACAAAAAAAACTTCCCGGGGGGAAGCTGAAACTCAAGTACCCCGGGGCACCCCAAACCCTTTAAAAAAACTGAGAAGATCTTTTATGGGGGACTTTGGCCCAAAACCCCTTTCTGCAGTTTTTGCAAACTTGGGCAAGAAATACAGGAAACGTCGACCTCTGTAATTGCAAACAAAATTTTTAGTACCAAATAATTTAATTCTGTTTTTTTTATTGTACAAAAAACTTTTTCATGCAATAAAATGCAAATTCATTAGTTAAAAATCATGCAGTGATTTTCTGTATTTTTTTTTTTTTAGATCCTGCCTCCCACAGTTGAAGTCTACCTCCATTCTTTGTAGGTGGTGTTTTTTTTTTTTTATATGTCTCTGATCCCCTCATATTTTTGATTCAAACTTTATATTTCCCCCATATAATGTCCCACCAAGGGTTTCGGAAAAAAACTTTTCCAAATTCCCGGACAGTGGGGTTTTTCCAAATTTTAAAATTAAATTTTTCCCCTTTCCCCATTTTAAAAATTTTGGGAAAAAGGTTGTTTCCCCCCCCCCCCCCCCCTCTTTTAAAAAGTTTTGGACTTCCAATTTTTTGCATTTAAAAAAACCAACCGGGAACCAAATGGGATTTTAAATGAAAGGCAAAAAAACCCCATGTAATTTAAACTTAACTTTTCCCCTTAACAAATTATTTTTTGGGTTTGGGCTTTTTTGGATTTATTTAAAACCAAAACCCCTTTTCTTTCCTTTGGGGTTTCCTAAACCCACTGATTTACCAAAATTAGGATTTAAGGTCTAAAAATTTAAAAGGCTTTATTCACCCCTTTTTGGGGCCCAATTTTTTGAAAAAAAATTTTCCCGCCCAAACAATTTTGGAAAAAACCTGGGTTTAAAGGAAAAAAAAACCCCCAAAGGTTTTTTTCCAATTTCCAAAGGAAAGGGGCCCGGGTTGGGGCCCACCATTTGGGGTCGGTTGCCCCAAAAGGGCCCTTTTTTTTCTGTTTAACCCCCTGCGACGGAGGCTCCCAAAATGAAATTTTTTATGCAAATGGGGGGGGGCCAAGCCAAAATTTTGGTGAAAAAATTCACTGTAGGAGGAGACCTTTCTGACATTAAGAAAAACATTTAAAATAATACAGCCCAAAAAAATAAATTGGGGGGTGGTCTTTAAATCCCCGGGGGTTTGAATTTTTCTTTCCCAGCCCCTGGCCCAAACCCAAAACAACATGGGGACCCGCTAAGGGGCCCAGAGGTTTTGGGGGGCCCCCCTTCGGGACCCAAAAACATTTTTCCTTTTTTGTACGGGGAACAAAGTTTGGGGGCTTTTTGCTCCCAACACAAAACCAAATTTGGGGCTCCCTGAATACATGGCAGCATTTTTATAAAAACCCTTTTAAATTTTTACTATTTAAAGCCGTTTTTTTGGTTTATTATCATTATGTTTGGGGCCTTCCCCAGTTCGCTAAGGGGCCCCAAAAAATCCTTTGGTTTCCCCCCTGTTCCGAGCAGCTTTTGGGAAAGACAGGAGTCCCAAATTAAAAATGGGCCCCGGATACAATTCAATGTTACCATCCAATGGTCTTTCCCGGGGGTTGCAAAAATTTTGTTTTGGGTTTTAAAAAATACAATTTCCAGAAAACTGAACCCCCTTGTTCCCTTTGGAAAAATTTTTCTTGTAAATTTTATCTGTATTAGTTTAAAACATGCATTTATTGGGAAATCTAGTACCCCCCTCTAAGTACAGTGGGGGTATTAAAATGTTTCCGTACTGCCTTAAAAGTATTAGGAGGGTAAAACCCCTGGTTGGTGATATACTACTCCTCCTACATCAAGGGGATACCCACATGTCCTGTACTGTTTTTACCCTTAATTTTTTGGGGGGTCATGCAGTGAGGGGTCCCCATTTTGCCCTCTCTACAGTAAGTGAGTCCCACTGTCCTGTACTTTCCTTCATTTTTTAGTAGGTGCCCTCAGTGATTGGCAATAGACCCCCTCATACAGTAGTATTTCCTGTCCCGGGACCCGCCTTCCCTGTATTAGTGAGGGCATGCAGTGAATTTGGGGCTGATAGCCCCTCCTTTCAGTTTTGGTTTACCTTTCCTTTACTGTCTTACATTATTTTGTGAGGCATGCAGTAATTTGGGGTTTTTAGAAACCCCTCCCCCTAAAAAAGTAAAAAGTTTTTTGTTTTAATTTTTATATCCTATACTGCCCCTTTTTCCCCCTTTTATTTAATTTTTTAAAAGGGGGTGGCATGGAGATTGGGCCCCTAATAGCCCCCTCTAACCCGTTTCAGTGCTACTACATTCTTGTACTGCTCTTTTAAAGATTAATGGGTGCATGCAGTGACTGGAGGGTCCAAATTTGCCCTCTTACAACAGTGGGGGTATTAAAATGGGCCTGTACTGCTCTTAAAAATGTGCCAAGGGTCAGTGGTTCCTTTGGGCACCAAGGGGGGCTCCCCTTTTCTGGTACGCCCAGGGGCGTTTCTAGGGTCCCAAAAAAATCCGGGGCTTTGGGGCCCCTTTTTTTTTTAAGTTTTGCCCCAGTTTTGGGCGGGGGTTTAACCCCGCCCTTTTTTTTAGCCCCAAAAAACTGCGGGTTCTATCCGGGGGGGCGTCAAATTCTCTCCTCCACGTACAATACCATCGGTGTGGACGCCGGAGAAGACGACATGGTAATTCATAGCGTTCAGAGAGAGCGGGGTAAAGGGCCAAAACCCCACACAACGCACCCGCAATTATGCCATGTGAACGTACCCTTTGTCTGGCTGCAGCAGCTAAAAACGTACGCAACCCTGATGAATGACGGGTATAAAAAAATTATATTCAGATATAAGTCATCATCAGGCTGTAGTTTACATGTGTAAAGGACAGAACAGGCAGGATTATGTTTAGTGACGCAAATGGGGCAATATTGTGGATATGTGTGTTTATACACATAAACACATATATACAGTACATACACATGTACACACATATGCATGCACACACATACACACACACATGTGTATATATATATATATATATATATATATATATATACACATATACACAAATACAAATATATATATATAAATATATAAACACACACAAACATGCATACACATATACAGTGTATATATATATATATATATATATATATATACACACACATGCATACATATATATATATATATATATATATATATATATACACACACACATGCACACATATATATATATATATACACACATACACACACATACACATACACACATATACACATACATGCATACATATATACCACATATACACAAACATATATATACACATATGCATACAACAAATACACATATATACACACATGCATATAACATTAAGTACAATTCATATTTAATAAGATTATGTGGTGTTTGCCCTTATTATACTACTCTAGCACTGTCTCTACAGTGAGGCACTCCCTCACTTGAGACCTCCCTGGGCACCTGGGAGATGAGATGATGTGATGCTGCTGTTTCTCCACTGAGTATTGCATGGTCCGGCCCGGAGCACAGCAGGGGGCGGAGCTCCTCACTCATGTTTCCCCTGCTGCCAGGCTCTCGTGCTCAGCCCACTAAGAACAGGAAGTCCTGAACAGTCGGGGACCCAAAGTGGGGGACGGGCCCCCCTCCCCCCCCTGCTAAACACCGGCAACTGGGCAGTCGCTCTCCCTCTCCTCCCTGCACTAAATAATGGCTCGAGCTTGTGTTTAAGGTTCACATACAGCTCAGGGGATGTGGGGAGCTGCAGGCACATAGCACTGCCTACAACCCGCCCATCTGAGATGGGGGCACAGGTGGGATTTTTTCGGGCTTGGCCCCCGAAAAAACCCCTACTACGACCCCCCCGGGTACGGACCCAAAAATTCCGTCCTCATTGAAAGTGATTTCCAGCAGCTCTTTCTGGTGTTCTATGTAAGGACTTGATTATCTGGATTCGTTATCTGCGAAATATTCTTTAATCTCATTTTTGCAATATGTTGGTGATATTTTAGGATTTCAGAACCAATTACCAGTTTTCCATAGTTATGAATTCAAATACAAGGGTTTTGTCAGGGGCCCAATTGATATTTTGTTGAGGACCACTTATTCACCCTTTGGTGCCAGCTAAGTAATGATAAGTACTGTAAGGGGGGTGATTTTTTTAAATTTTAAAGACCAGTAAAGTTCTGCACAGAACGACTACATTGTGTGCATTTTTTTACGAACATGAACAGTCATAAAAAAGACCTGTTTCCCCAAATCCAAACACAGAGGGGGAAGGGCTTTCCATGTAGTTTCCTGAATACATGGAAGGTATGCAGCAAAAAATTTGGGGAGGCACCATACCCCCCTTATAAGCTTCAGCATTTTAGAAACCCCGGTTTTGGTGAATAGTGAGGCCAGATTATCTTTTGTACATGTAGCAGATGTCCCTAACATTGTAGGTGCCTTTTCCATGACAGCCAGACGTCCATAGGGCAATGCCCATATCCTGTGTCCCTGAAATATGCCAGTGTTAAAGGGGTCCACTGCTTGCATGCTTCTATAGGTAAATTCCAACTCAATATACTTTTTTTTTTTTTGTTAAAGCCCGAGTACCTGCTCTCTTCATCCAAGTGCATAAAAAAGTGCACGAGATATGGTCTATCACAGGCCCTGTCTGAAAAGAGAGCAGCCCCCGCTAAATCCTTTTCCCATCCCCTCCAGGCCAATTGGCTTCTGCCAGGTTCTAAGACAAGTAGTCCCCCTTTGCCAAAGCTAGGAGAGACCAAATACCTGCTCCTGGCATCAGCCCTGTGCTGAAGACGAGTATTAACCAAGAAGCTCAAAAACAAGGTTGTTCAAAGGGGGTTGTTCAAAGGGGGGAATGGAACCTGATGACCGCACATCCCCCTACCCCCATGACCTCTATTTTTAAAAAAGGCAGTATTTTTTTATTATTATTATTATTTATTTCGGCAGTCCTCTGCCATTAAAAATGACAAAAATACTTTTCTTTTCCCACTTGAGAGAAGGCTTTTTTGGCAGAGCAGATAATTTTCACTTTACTTCGCTGCTGCTTTTCTGTACATAGTCTCATTTCAAATAAAATTTAAAGAAAAAAATTTTGCTTATTTAAATGAATAGATAAGATTTAACTGACCGCAAAACATGAAAGGAAAAATATGTCATCTTTTTTTTTTGCATAAATGGTGGGGTTTCTTCACACTTATCAGGTCTTTACTGATAATACACCTCTCAGGCCATAGCCGACCTGGAAAAAGGACCATCAAGCAATCCTTTTGCTACTGTGCTATGGAGCTCATGGGGGGGGGGGGGGAAGGGGGTAGTCAGAGAGAGTAATATACACAGGAGAACTTTTAAAAAATATCGAGTCACGACTTAACCGTTCTGAGTTAAATCTGCCCCCAAAATTACAAAACTTAACTTATGTGATGCTGGCATTGTAGTTCCCCCTGTTCTACAGCAGGTAAAACTATGAATGACAAAAATCATTATGCCACAGCAGCACAGTAGGTGAAAATGAGGTTAACTCTTCTCAACAAGGGCAAAGACAGAAAAACAAATGCAAAAACCCTTCCCTGCACTGTCTGAAACTAAGAAAAAAAAATGTTGTGCTGGAGTTACATTTAATAGATATACCTCTTCTGTCTTGCACAGTAATTCAACTTAAGAGCAAACCTACAGTCCCCTATCCCGTTTGTAACCCGGGGACTGCCTGTATATAAAAAAAAAAAAAAATCCACATAATAGTTGTGTATTGCTTGTTAATGTGTGAAAATACAAATTTTGATGGTCGTGCCCTTTTAAGCCATTTTCCTCAAGGCTGTGAATCCTAAACTTTGTCTCCAGTAAGTTGCAGAACATCTTTCAAGTTCTTGGCAGTACTCGCCTTTTGTTAGGTACAGACCCTATTACCGGTGAAGGTGCCAGGTGTGCAATTAACATTTTTTTTCTAATTTGACCACAATTACTTCTGTGTCAGGAGAAAAGAAATAGTTTGCGTTCGCATATCTCTCTTTGGCATCTGGGATCTACAGAACAGCTGGCAAGCTAATGAATATGCATCTGCTTAAGAGCCTGCAGTTCATTAATAAACCAGTAGATGGAAGGGAAGAATTGTGCTCATCAGCTCTGGAGGAGATGAGAGTCGGCGAGCTGTGAAGTGTTACTGTCACACGCAATCCTGTTATACCAGTAACTTCTGCAGGATGACTGAAGCGATGAGAGGGGACAGGCTGGAAAGCGCCCTCTGCTCTCCGACACTCCATGGACTTGCAAGATTTGGAAGTTTAAGCCCAGCATATCTATCTCATATCTATCTATCTATCTAATGAATCTGATCTATCTATCTATTCTATCACTCCTATCTATCTATCTATCTATCTATCTATCTATCTATCCATCCATCCATATTAAATTAAATTCGGTTTAACCAGACCGGCCAATGTAAAGAGTGTATGGGGGTTATAGCAGCAAAGTTGAGGGAGAAAGAGCGGAAATGGGATTTTATTATATGCCCAGTCCTTTTGTTCTGAAGGGACATACGTCACCGCCAGAGCAGTTTATTCCACCTCCCCATTCGAAGTTATCATTCGCCAAGGAGCATGCATATTATATCCCTAACTATGCCCCCTGGAAATTCATAGACCCAATTACAAGTCCCTACACCGTACAGATACTTAAACAACTTTGGCGCGCCGCGATACACCGGGTGTTTTAGAAGTACGCGCAGGCCACAGCGCTCTCGCGCAGGCCCCTATTCAGTTTAGTTTTCCCCCCCGAAGCGCCGGAAAAAAGGAAGTATCTATCTCCACACTGTGGAAAATGTCTGCTTATCCCTCCGTCAATGATGCATGAATTTTTACTGTAATTGGTGGCCATACTAAGGGCACATTGCAGCGCAAATTACCCTCCGAGGTACGGCTCGCAATTCTACTGTGTGAACAAACCTCTTCTGCTAAACTCCTAACATTAAAACCTGATGGAACTCTCTTTTCCCTTTCCCCAAAATTATGACTGCTCCATCAGGGCCCCGAGTTGGTATTTTCGGGGGTTTACTTTGGGCTCAGTTGCAATAGCAGAGTCAGACCGTAGACCAAAGTGACATTTTTTTTTCTGATATTCTATTACCATTCAATAGTCCAAAAATTATAGACTTTTTTTTTTTTTTTTTTTTTTTTTAAATAAAGGGGACCCCCTTTTTAAACAGGGGTACAAAACCCTTTTTTAATGGGGCCACTCCATTTGGTTGTCCTAAAGGGCCAGTTGTAACTGTGGGCGGTAAAAAAAAAAATACTCCTTTACAATTGTGAAAAACCGGACCCATATTCACCCGTACAATGGGCCTTGGCAGGATTTCTATGATGTGGGCACCTTTTTTGTTGTCCGTTGTACATGCCCAAAAAAATGTTAAGTATAAGGGGAGAATCCCTGGGGCTGTTGGCTTGTTTTGTAAACTTGAAAGGGACATGCTTGCAAGCACTTAATTTTAACAGTGCAAATGAACGTATTTGCGGCACACAAAAGAAAAATCCCCCAAACATTATAGATCAAGGCCTAAGGGGGACCGCCCGGGGACCTCACCCAAAAAATCCCCGGGAAAATCGCAAAACAAAAAATAGAAACACTATGAAAGAAATGATGCACCATTATGTTAAAGAGCCCCAATGCGTTTACCCTTTCTTATAATCAGGTTCATAAACACTGTCCCAATAAACTACAAACTCCAGGGGCCAAATACATACGGGGGTCTGCCAAAACCCTTTTACTGGGTTTCCCTGCCCCCCCAAAAAACCCGTTTCAAGTTATAACCGACTTTTCCCCTCCTGGCACTCACGCCCCAACAATCAACTCTCCCCACTTTCACCTGATAAAAAGGAAAATGAAAGCCCTCTCACGGGTCGCCTATAAACCCAAAATTTTAAACCGGGGTTTGCCTACTCCCCCCCACAAACATGTCTGCCCCTCGCCTCCGTTCTTTTCCCCCTTCTCTTAGCGTAAGCCCTCAAATGCGGGGCCCCCTCCCTCTAACCATTTGTTAGTTTTTTGTCACCTTTTGACTTGTTTTTACCTATGTTTTTATGTATTGGTGGGGAAAAAAAGTATTTAGTCACCACCAATTGTGCCAAGTTCCCACTTAAAAATGAGAGAGGCCTGTATTGACATCATAGGTCGACCCTCAACTATGAGAAGACAAAATGAGAAAACAAATCCAGAAAATCACATTGTCTTATTTGGAAAGAATTTATTTGCAAATTATGGTGGAAAATAAGTATTTGGTCAATAACAAAAGTTCATCTCTATATTTTGTTCTATCTCCTTTGTTGGCAATGCAGAGGTCCAACGGTTTCTGTAAGTCTTCACAAGGTTGGCCACACTGTTGCTGGTATGTGGGCCCATTCCTCCATGCAGATCTCCTCTAGAGCAGTGAGTTTTGGGCCCTGGTTGCTGGGAAAAACATGGACTTCAACTCCCTCCAAAGGTTTTCTATGGGGTTGATATCTGGAGACTGGCTAGGCCACTCCAGGACCTTGAAATGCTTCTTACGAAGCCACTCCTTTGTTGCCCTGGCGGTGTGCATGCGATCATTGTCATGCTGAAAGACCCAACCACGTTTCATCTTTAATGCCCTTGCTGATGGATGGAGGTCTGCTCTCAAAATCTCATGATACATGGCCCCATTCATTCTTTCATGTACACAGATCAGCCGTCCTGGTCCCTTTGCAGAGAAACAGCTCCAAAGCATGATGCTGGCACCCCCCATGCTTCACAGTAGGTACGGTGTTCTTTGGATGCAACTCAGCATTCTCTCTCCTCCAAACACGAAGAGTTGTGTTTCTACCAAACAGTTCTACTTTGGTTTCATCTGACCATATGACATTCTCCCAATACTCTTCTGGATCATCCAAATGCTCTCTAGCAAACTTCAGACAGCCCGGACATGTACTGGCTTAAAGGGGTTTTGCCAGGACGTGCCTTATTTGCTAAGAAGCTAATGTAAACAAGCCATGCTGAGCTAAAAGAGAGAGAGACACAGCCAGAGCACAGAGCCATGCATAAGGGATCGTGTGAAATGTTCAATCAAATAATCAAACTACAACTAATGGATTCTGTATACAAAAGACAACACCTTTTCTCCCACAGCAGCTTGGAAAGCTTCTTCATGTTCCCCTGTCATCAGATAAAGCAGGGATCTACTCAATAATCGCACTAAACTAGTGATTCTGTATACAAAAGAAAAAAATTTTTTACCCGGTGTCTTAAAACTTCTTCACTCATCTCATCAGATAAAAATGTTCTCTGCGAAACCCCGGCCAGAGCTCCGTACTTGCCTGGTCATCTAATAAAAAGCTTTAAGTAACTAAGGGAAGGGGGCGCCTTACCCCTCAGTCTGCATTTTTTTTTGTAATCCAATTTTGAAAAAGTGTAAATACCCATTTTAGAGGATCCCAGCAACATTATATCTGGCAAAAACCCCCTTTTAAAAGGGGGGGACGCGCTGGCACGCAGGATCTGAGCCCTGGCGGTGAAAAGTGTTTTTACGGGGTTTAACCTTTGTTATGTTGGTCCCAGCTCTCTGCAGGTCATTCACTAGGTCCTACCTCTGGGACGTGCAACTTTGATCGCATTTTCTAGCGATATGCCATAAAAGTGCAAGCTGGGAACTCACCTTTAATTTTAAAGGTCATATTTTAACATTGTATCACTAGGTCTGACAATTTGCTGAATAGATTAAAAATTTACATTTGAAATCTAAAGAAAGCAACATGAAATAAACTGGGTTCCCCCAGGCTTTAGACAAAAAACTCTTTGAAAAAGACTTTTTGCGTTTTTTTTCCCGTTTTTTTTTTGAGAAATCATAGCTTAAATTGCTGTGGATTTCTCAAAAAATGCAAAAAAAAACCCCCGGCACTTTACATAACCCCTCCAATTTTAAAAATTTTTCCCCCCTGCTTTGCTTTTTGCAACATGTTTCAAAAAACGATCGGCAGCAAAAAAAAAAAAAAAACTTCTTGGGAAAACAGGACAATTTTAACCATTAGGCCATGCACAGGCTTATTCTGGGACGTAATTCGTCCGTAATTACGCGCCGAATTGCGCCAATTACGGGCTAAAATACGCCCAAGAACAGTAATGCACTTTTCCCAAGAGAATATGTATTACGTCTCCTCCCCCTTTCCGCGAATACTCCGGGGGGGGAATAATTGCATTCATTTTCTAGCGGCGTATACGTGCCGCTACAATGACTGTCATGGGCCCGGGCGAGGTCCCCGCCCCCCCTCTCCCCCCCCCGCCCCCCCCACACGGCGTAATTGCGGGGCGGAATTACGCCCCGCATTAAGCCGTGTGAACATGGCCTTAGGGCTTTACATTGATTTTAATAGAAAATCCTTTCAGCGGTCCACACTGCACGGATTTTCCGCCGGATGGTTTCTGACACCACTGCCGGCGGTCCTAAAAACATAGAACATGTTCATTCCTCCGTCAAGTTTTCGGGCAGAACATGAACATGTGGGTGCGAAGAGGGACGGCTTGAATCCACAAATTGCAGACAGAACCGTTCCCCAAAACCACGGACAAGACGTCAAGACGTCAAAATACCGTCCGGGTTCCTTTAATCAGAATCCAGCCAGTATTTTAACCTGCCGTGTGGACACAGTCTAAGTATATCAGTAACACCATGTTTTTGTATTAGATTAAGTAACCAGTTTCCAAATCAGCACCCCAACCAAAGTCGTAGGCGCAGTGAGCTGTGAAGTGACCCGACTTGCTCTGCTACATCAGATATCAAACACATATTTTTTTTACAGGACTGTACACAACCCGGGGCTGTCCAATGACCCACTTAGCTTGCTACTCCCTTATCACTAACATCACGTTTTTGTATTAGATTAAGTAACCAGTTAACCAAATCACTGCACCACGAACCAAAGTCAGTAGCGCGACAGTGAGCTGTGCAAGTGACTGACTCAGCTCTGCTACATCCATATATCACTAACATCACGTTTTTGTATTAGATTTAATGACCGTTTAACCGATTCCTGCTCCACGAAGCAAAGTCTGACACCTCCAGCTACAGCCATCAGTCATCTCATTCCGCTCCTGGGCTTTTATATCTACGCCCGGTTTGATTACTCCTGATAACATTACGGCAAACAGCGGATGCTGCTGACCACACACAAACCCATAACTTAAATCTCACGGTGGCCTTTTCTTCAGTTCTTCTGGTTCCTTAATTAGGAGACAAGACAAGATTAACGGCCTTTTTTTCGTTGCTGTTCTGCAGCCGGAATACAGATCACCCTTTGTCCAAAGTGACCTAATTAGTTAATAAAGTAATTGAATATTAAAAAGGATGTTGCAAGTGATTAAAATGTAAGGGGCACTCAGAACATTATTAAATCCATAAATCATGTATCAGTCTGTTCATTTACATATGCGTACTGCCATGTAATGTTCCCGCTCCTCTCCAATTAGTCTGTGAGCACAATGTGTGGAGAAGATTTGATAATCTCAGAAAAAAAAGAAAAGAAAAAAAAGTGCGAGCGGCTGCTGCACAGGTGAAACATCGCCGACACGGGAAACACTTATCCTCATTATAGGAAGGAGAAAGGAGAAGAAGTGCGGCCGAGGAGGCGATTTGTCGAGATTTTGTAAGACATAAGATTACGCTGCATTAACCAAGCATGTAAGAAACTGTCAGATATAGAGCCAGTTCACACACGGCATTTGGGGCAGTGACTCATGCATGAAATCTAAAGACCTGATTGGGGTAATACAGCCATAAACTAACACAAGAACGTCCCATCGGAGTCATACCAGGGACTAAAGCATTCACTAGTGTTGTGCTTTAAATTTGTGTCACATTGTTATTATTATTTTTTTTAAAAGGGTTGTCTCACTACAAGGATCCTGCAAAAACAAGTCACTTTGTAATATGTGTCCATTAACAGTGTCCTACCTATTCCTAGATATCCCTCTTGTGTGGGCTTGCATCAGCTCCTCAGGTCGCTATAGCTTTTAAACCTGTTTTAATCCTCATGATAGGCTGCCCAGCATTGGTTGGCATAGAACACAGACCTGGCTTATACTGCAGCATATTTTAAGCCAGTAAACACGCCCCTGAAAAGCAAAAGTGAAACCAAGAAAACAGGACTGAGGTAAGATGAATCAATGTAGTCAGACAACCCCTTTAAAGCATCATTAATTCCAGGGCATTATCCAAAAGGGGTCTACATACTGTAGCAGAGCGACCTTAGGGGGTCGCATGTCTCTGCCATTAGGTGGAGTACAGACAGACACCTGCAAGTGACGTACCACCGAGGACCTGATCTCCATAGGGGAATCCAGCAATTTTAAGTCAGTAGCTGTAGGTTGCTGATGCGTTTAGCTTGCATGGCTGCTATACAGTTATTAACCCCGGTTTTTTTTTGGTTACACGTTCGTTTTTCCCTCCTCGCCTTCTGAAAGCCAAAAACTTTTTTTAATTTTTTCCACCTACATAGACACGAGGGCCTTTTATTGCAGGACAAGATGTACTTTCTAATGGTGTTTATTCACTGTACAAATAGAATATACGGGAAAACCCCCGCAAAAAAAATTCCCCAAGGGTTGGGCCCAAAATTGGGTAAAAAAAAAAATTGTTTTTTTTTTCCCCCATGTTTATGGGGGGGTTTTGGCTTTTTCGGCGTTAAATTTCTTGGGGTAAATAAAAGGGTGTTTTTTTTTTGAAATTCTCCCGGGGTTTTTTTTTTCCCGAAAACCCGGGCAATCCCAAAAACAGGGTGGGTTTTTCCTTTATTTTTTTTTTGGTTTAACCGAAAAAAAAAAAAAATTTAAAAAACTTTTTTTCCCTTTTTTTTTGGAAATTTTTGTGGCACGGCGCCAGTTTTTTTCCCCGACCAATAACTTTTTTTTTTCCCAAAAAACACCAAACCGGAGCCCCATTTGGGGGGGGAAATTTTTTTGGGCCCGGAAATTGAAATTTTTTAATCGCTAAAAATTTTTAAAAAATGCATCCCCGATTTTTTGACCCCTTTTTTTTTCCTTTTTTTTTTAAAAGTGCCCCAAAAAAATGCCCAAAAAAAACGAAATTTTTGGGAAAATTTTGGAAAAATTTTTTTTTTTTCCTAGGGTTTTTCCAGCGAAAACGGGAAAAAAATAAAATTTTTTAAAAATTTTTTAAATAGTTTTCTGCCCCTTTTTTGGGAACGGGGGTGAAACCAAAAAAAATGGGGGAAAACTTTTTTATTTTTTTTTTTAATGATTTTTTTTTGGAAAAAAGGGGGAAAGGGGGGGTGTTTTTGGAATTTTTTAATTACTTTTTTTTTTTGGTTAACTTTAAAACCCTTTAAATTTTTTTTTTTTTTACGGGAAAACCCCTTTTTTAGCCCCCCCTTAATGGTCCCTAAAACCCACCTGGGGGGCCCGCGTTTCCGTTTTTTAAAACAGCCCCCCTAAAAGGGGCTTTGGGCATAGCCCAATGCTTTAAAGGGGTTGGTTACAAAGTTTGGGGGTTTTTTTTCCCCCCCAACTTTTTTGCCCCCTTAACGGCGGGAAAGGGGGGGGGGGGCCCAAAAAACCCGGAAAAATTGGTAATTTTGAAAGGGCCCCCTTCCCCCAAATCCCTCCCCCCCCCAAAAATCCCCCGGGGGGGAAGGGTTTTGGGTTGCAAAAATCCCCCCGAGGGCCCCGAAAAAACGATCGGTGGGGGGTGGCCCCCGACCCGCCCCCCTTTTTCAGTCCCAAAACCGGCCGCGGCCATTTTTTGGCCTTGGGTTTTGGCCCTCCCCCTTGGGGTTTTAAACAAGCCCCAGCTTTTTAGCCGCAAACCCCCCGGTTTGGGTTTGGGGGGGGGGGGGGGGGGGGGGGCCCCGGGGGAGCGTTTCCCCCCTGAAAAAAGGCCCCCTTAGGGGGGGCCCCTGGGAAAAAACTCATACCCCCCGGGGGTTCCCGGTTTAAGGGGGGGTTAAGGGTTTTGGTTTTTTCCCCAAAATTTGCCCCCCAAAATTTGAATAAAACCCCTGAAAAAATTTCCCCCTGAAAGGCCCCAATCCCCAAAAACAGGGTTTAAAAAGCCAATAAAACAAGCCCTTGGCTAAGGCACCCACCTTTTTACCCCCCCCTTGGGGTTTCCCCCGGTTTGGGTTTTTTTCCTGCAGGCCCCAACCCAACGGGAAATTGTAAAAGCCAAAAAACCACAAGCCCCTGGCCCCCAGGCACCCCCCTTTAACCCCTGGTCCCCGTTTTTCTGCGGGCCCATCCCCTTTAACAGGGAAAAGTTTTGGGGCCCCAAAAACCCCCCAAAAGTCGGGGCCTCAGGCACCCCCCTTTAAACCCGGGTTTGGCCTTTTCCCCCTTCTGCAGGTCAAAAAAAAAAACGGGGGCCAGTGAAAAGGGGGCCCCAATCCAAAGGGTTCCTTGGTTTCAGGCCCCCAAAAACCTTTTTAACCCTGGCCCTTCTTTTTTCCCCTTCTCGGGTCATACATAAAAAGGGGCAAGTTTTAAAGGACCCCAAAAAAACCACAACCCCCCGGGCCCCTTCAGGCCCCCCCCTTTTCCCCTGGTCGGGGTTTTTTCGCAGGTAAAATATACAAAACAGGAAAGTTTTAAACCCAAAAAACCCAACAATTTATGGCCCCCAGGCACCCCCCCTTTTTTCCCCCTTTTGGCCCGGGTTTTCTTCGCAGGGTTCCAAAACTTTAACCAGGGCAGGGTAAGAAGCCAAAAAAACCACAAGCCCCCCTGGTTTCCAAGGCCCACCCCCCCTTTTACCCCCTGGCCCGGGGCCGGGGCCTATCGCAGGCCCCAACATACAGGGCCAAGTGTAAAACCCAAAAACCCAAACCCCAAAGCCCCTGGCCCCCAAGGGAAAACCCCCTTTTCCCCCCGGGGGTTCCCCCGACTGTTCCCTCTAAAAAGTTTCCATACATAAAAGGGCCCAGGGGTAGAACCCCAATACCCCCAAGTTTTGGCCCCTAAAGGCCCCCAAAACTTTTAACCCGGGGGCTGGCTGTTTCCCCTCCCAAGGCCCTTTAAAATTACAGGGCAGTTTTAGACCCCCAATACCCCCCAAAGTCGGTTTTTCCAGGAAAACCCCCCAATTTAACCCTGGCCCCCGGGCCCTGTTTTTCTTTTTTTTTCCCCCGGGCCCCATACTTTAACGGGGCAGAAAAAGACCCAATACCAAAAAAGTCTGGCCCCCAGGCCCCAAACCCTTTTAACCCTGGCCCGGTTTTGTTTTTTTTCCTCCAGATTTTAAAACCCAAGGGCCAGGGGGTAACCCCCAATCCCCCACAAGCCCCCCCGGCCCCAAGGAAACCCCCACCTTTCCCCCTGGCCCCCCCTGGCTTTTTTCCTTCGCAGGTATCTTTAACCCGGGGCGGGTTTTAAAACCCCCAAAAACCACAAGCCCTTGGCCCCTAAAGGCCCCAACCCCCTTTAAACCCGGGGTCGGTTTTTTTCTTCTGCAGGCCCCATAAAAATAAAAGGGCAGTTTAAAACCCCAAATACCACAACCCCCCGGGGCCCCAGGCCCCCCCCCCTTTTAACCCGGGCCCCTGGCTTTTTTCTTCCCGGGTTAAAAAATTAACCGGGGGAAAGGGGGAAAAGGACCCCAATCCCCAACCAAGCCTGGCTCGGGGAAAAACCCCCTTTTACCCCGGGGGTTTCCCTGGTTTTTTTTTTTACCTGCCAGCCCTACTTTACGGGGGGCCCAGGGGAAAGGCCCCAAATACAAACCAAGCCCCGGTTTCCCCCCCAACCCCCCTTTAAACCCGGGCCCTGGCGGGTTCTTCGGCAGGCCCCATAATACAGGGGAAAGTGTAAAAACCCCCAAATACCCCCAAGTCTGGCCCCCGGGCCCACCACCTTTCCCCCTTGGGCCCCATGGTTGTTTTTTTTTTCCTCCCAAGGGGTTCTTTCAAAAAAGGGCAGTGAAACCCCCAAAAAAACCACAAATCGGTTTTCCAGGCCAAAAAAACCTTTCCCCCCGGGGCCCTTTTTTTCTTTTTGCAGGTCATCAAAAAGGGGCCCGGGGGTTAAGCCCCCAAATACCAAAAAGGGCCCCTTGGCCTCGGCCCAACCCCTTTACCCCGGGGCCCTGGCTTTTCCCCTTCCCTGCAGGCCCCCCAAAAATAAAAGGGTTTTAAAAATTTGGTAGGGGGCCAATACCAAAAACTTGGTTTCGGAAAACCCCCCTTTAAAACCCTGGCCCCCGGGCTTTTTTTCCTTCCCGGGCAGACCCCATAAAATTACAGGGTTTTTAAAGACCAATCCCCCAAAAAGCCCGGGGGCCCCATAAAACCAAACCTTTCCCCCCCTGGCCCCCCTTTTTTGGTTCCCCCTTTTGCAGGCCCCAAATCCCTTTAACCGGGCAGGGGGAAAGGGGCCCAAAAACGAAAAGGGGCCCCCTGGCCAGGCAAAAACCCCCTTTTTCCCCTTTGGTTTCCCCCTTGGGATGTTTTTTTTTCCCAAGGCCCCCAAATACTTTAACGGGGCCCATTTTTGTCCCAAATAGGGCCAACCCCCCGGCCTTAAAAGGCCCAACCACCTTTCCCCCCGGGCCCCCGGCGGGCCCTTTTTCCTCCAGGTCATACATAAAAGGGCGGGGAAGACCCCAATACCCCCAAAGTCGGGGCTCAGGCCCCCCCCTTTACCCGGGGCCCGGGGAAGGGTTTCCCTTTCCGGGCCAGGCCCATACTTACGGGGGCGGGTGTAAAAACCCCAAAAACCAAAAAAAGGTCGGCCCCGGGCACCCCCCTTTAAACCCTGGCCCCCTTGGCCCCTTTTTTTTGCAGTCATACATACAGGGGCATTTTGGAAAGGCCCCCCAAAATAAAGAAAAAAAGGTCTCCCCAGGGCCAAACCCAACCACCTTTACCCTGGTCGGGAAAGGGTTTCTTCTGCAGGTAAATACATCCGGGGGCATGAAATTTTGGGAAAAATAACGAAAAAGGGCCCCTTGGGCCCCAAGGCCAAAAACCCCCTTTTTTACCCTGGTCGGGCCCTGTCCCCCCTTCCCGGCCCCAATACATACAGGGGCAGGGGGTAAAAACCCCAATACCACAAGCCCCTTCCCCTCAGGAAAACCCCCTTTTACCCTGGCCCCCGGAGGGTTTTTCCGCGGGGTCCAAAAAACATACAGGGCAGGGGGGTAGACCAATACCAAAAAGTCTGGCCGGGGCCACCCCCTTTTCCCCCTGTTCTCCCCGGGTTCCCCTTCCCTGCAGGCCCAAAAGATAAAAGGGCATTTTTAAAAGAGAATACCAAAAAGTCGGGCCCTTCCAGCCCCCCCAAAAATTTCCCCCCGGGGTTCGGGCCCTTTGTTTTCCCTTCAGGGGTAAAACCCAAAACGGGGTAAAAGGGGGGTAGAGCCAATCCCCAAACAAGCCCCCCCGGGCCCCGGGCCACCCCCCCCCTTTTTACCCTGGCCGGCTGATTTTTCTAAAAGGCCCCATACATACAGGGAAAAGTTTTTAGAGCCAAAACCAAAAGTTGGGGCCCCCGGGCCCAACCCCCCTTTACCCGGGGCCCAAAGCGGGGTTTTTTTAACGGGTTTTTTGCCCCCCTGGGTTTTGGTTTGCCCCCCAAAGAATCAAAAAAAGGGGGCCCCCCCTACTTTTTTATAAAGGGGTTGGGTCCCCGGACCCCCCCAAAAAAACCCCCCAAAAATCATTAAACCTTTTTAAAAAAAGCCCCACTTATCGCAGAAAAAAATTTTTTTGGGAGTGCACCTTTTTTTCCCTTAAAAATTTTTTTTTTTGGCCCTTCAAAAACCCCCCAAAAAAAAACTGGTTGAAACCCCCCCCCATTCAAAAACTTTGGTTCCCCTTAGAAAAATTTTCCCCACATTTTTTTTTAAATTTGGGAAAACTTTAATTTTAAACCCCCCGGTTAATTTTAAACCCCCGACCCCCAACTAAAAAGGGGGGCGAGAAAAAACCCCCAGCCCAATTACAGTAATCCACATTTCCCCTCATGGGAAAACAAATGGTTTTTATGTTTTTCCCTCTTCCCCCCCTGGGAAAACAATAGCCCAGGGGGAAAAAATTAAGTGCCCCATGCCCCAAATATCCCCCCGCAAAGGGAATTTGGGAAAATTTGGTTTTATGGGCCCCCCCAGGGGCCCCCCGGACCCCCCCCCCCCCCCCCCGAAATTGGGGGGAGTCACCCGAAAAGCTCCCAGGGGCCCCCGGGAAAAATTAACCCCCCCAAAAATTTATGCCCATCCCAAAACCCTGCCTTAGACCCCCAAAATTTCAGCCCAGGGGGAGAAAAAGTTTTTAAACACCTTATCAGTGGGCCCCTCTTTTTTCAAAATGTAATCAGGGCCTCTGATAGTGCCGTAAAGGCAAATATCAAGAGATAAATGGAAGAGGCAGGTTATGAAGAGCCTTGTAAGTCATAGTTCGTAATTTCAACTGAACTCACTGGCCAATGGGTAGCCACTGAACGGATTGGGAGAGAGGTGGACCGGTCGGCCAGCAGAGATGAAGATGGATTGAAGAGGAGCACCAGTTTTAGATGTGAGGCCACAGGAGAAGGATGTTGCAATAGTCTAGGTGGGAGATGTCAAGGGCATGAACCAGCATTTTTATAGAGTGAACATAATGGGAGTGGATTTAAGAAATGCTCTTAAGGTGGAGGCCGCAGGCAGTGGGAAGACTTTGGATGAGTTGTTTTCACGAACAGGACGGAGTCAAGGGTTATTCAACGGCAACAGATTTGTGTGATTGAGGAGAGCATAGAGCCACTGACTGTAATATACTGTACAGGTCTGGTAAAGGGGTTGAATAAAAAGGGGAAAGATGATGAACTCTGTTTTCTCCATGTTGAGTTTAAGCAGGAAACGTAGGAGGCTAGGGATGACAGACATTCCAGGATGCAGGAAATTTGTGTGCCTTTAGCATAACAATAATTTAATTTCAGTTAAAGTGAACAAAATTTTGGCAAAATTAATCAAAAATCGTCCTTAACCCCAACTTGGGGTTACGATTAGGGTTGGTGTTTCAGTTGGGGGCTAGGGTTGGGTTTAAAGGGGTTTTCTCAATACCAAAAATGATTGGCTCTTAACATGTAGGCAAAGGTAAATGAAGACTATTGCCAAATACATTTCTCTTCTGATTTTGCTTTGTTTAGGAACTAGAGGAGAGCATATCTTCTGCTTGTGTTTGTCTAGGTTACCGACCAACTCACTCTGCTATCATTGCTCCAACTGCCCTATGCGACCATGGTGATGTCACTCCCTGCTGTGTGCTATCAGTAAAACAGAAGCTCGTTTATCTACGTAACTGACAAACTTTAACCCTTTAGAGCAGCGGTCCCCAAACTTTTTTCTACCAGGGACCGGTTTGATGCACCACAATTTTTCCACGGCCCAAATGGAAGGGGGGGGGGGGTGTTTTTGGGGGCGGGTTATTAGGGGCGTGGGTTATGCAGGGGGTCGGATGTTTAGAATCACACACACAAAAAAAAAAACAATAAAGTGTATAAGTGTATACTGTGTCATTTAGAGGTATAGTATGGGGTAACCAGTATTTTATAATGGAGACTGATTGTCAGCTCTGGGTCACTATTATATTAATAATGCTGACCCACAGAGCTGATAATCAGTCTGCAGTAATAGTGGTCAGCTCTGTAGGTCAGCATTATAACATGTATATAATATACATATGGGAATCAGCTCTGTCATTATAAGAATATATGCCCGCCGTAATAATAAATATAAACCCCCCAGTAGTGATAGTGATTTCATAGTTGCCCCCAGTAATGATAGCTGCCCCGTAGTGATAGGGTAGCTGCCCCCCGTAATGATAGCTGCCCCCGTAGTGATACTGTACCCCAGTAAAGGGGTTTCATAGCTGCCCCCCGAATGAACATAATACCCCCGTAATGATACAGAGCGACCCCCCGTAATGATACATAATTTCCCCCATAATGTACATAGCTGCCCCCCTAATGT
>JAODAL010051743.1:0-26481 GCA_025379985.1 Phyllomedusa bahiana | reverse complement strand
TAACTAATAGCAGAGGTTGTACACCAGGAAGGCAATACGGGAACGCTCAGGAACACTTTCACCATGGGTATTAAAAACCAAGGATCCGGCGAGGGCCGGCCAGGAAGTGACCGGACAAAATAGGAGCAGTGCCCCCAATGAACCAATTACCGGCGCACTGCCCCTTTAAATTCCAATTGGCCGACCGCGCGCCCCCCTAGGGGCGGAGCTACGCGCCGGAACACGGAAGCAGCCTGAGCAGGAGCGTGGCCGGGTAAGTTGCATGCCGGGGGGGAAACGGGGAGGCAAGCGGACCCCGAACCCGACGTGCGGGACAGGGCTCCGCTCGGTGCAGTAGCACGGGCGCGCCTGCGACCCGGGACAGTGGTCACAGGGGCGTCCGTGACAATGTCACAGTAAAATGCCCCCAAAAATTCAGAGCATGACCCTTGAGCCACTTTGGACAATTGTGAAGAACAAATGTCTGTTAGAAACAACATTTTTTTATAATAGGACCTGTAGTATTGTCATGGCGGCCGCGGGCGCCACTGCCCCTGCGGCCGTTCCCCCGCCTGCTGGGGCTTCGGCGCGGGCATCCGGTCACCCGCGGCCCTCGTCCCCATGCCGGCTCCCTTACCTGGCCCCGCTCCAGTGAAACGCCGCTCCTGTCCGTTCCGGCCTCATGCGCATGCCCGCCCCCTAGTGCACGCGCGCGACAGCTGGTCTAGATTTAAAGGGCCAGTGTGCCGGTAATTGGCTTATTGCCGGGCACTGGCCCTATATAAGGTATACGCCCCGAGCACTCGTTGCCAGATTGTTGGTGCGCTTAGAGTGGGTTTGGAGTGTCTTAGAGTCCGTATTGCCTACCCGTGTACAAGTCCGTCCGCCACGTTTCCAGACCTTGCCTGTTTGCCGCCTGCCTGACTTCGCCCCTCTGACCACGAACCTCTGCCGCCTGCCCTGACCTTCTGCCTGTCCCCACTATGCCTCGGGATACGATTTGTACCACGCAGTACCCCCCGGCCGCCTCCGCAAGCAAGTCACGTCAGAGGTAACGACCTGGTAGCCTCACATCGCAGGAAAGTCCATCCCGCTTTGCGGCGGGCTCTGTTGAAAACCGGGGGCTACTTAGATTCCGTTCCCTGGCGTGGCTTAAGTATCATCGCTTGCGGTGGTCCAGCGAATCCACGAACCCTCACAGTACAATCTGGCCATGGATTCCGCCAGGGTACCTCTGCCTGAACTTCGGGACGTTACGACGGCTGTCGCCCAGCAGAGCCAGCGTATCGACCAGCTCGCGGCCATGATGCAGAACCTTGCGGCTCGTCTACCTCCGCCTGCGGCGGCTGCCGCCTCTCCAGCACCATCGCTCCTGCAGCCATTGCGCTACCTGCTCCTGCACCGGGACCTTCGCTGCATCTGCCGCTCCCCTCTCGCTATGATGGAGACCCAAGAAGTGCAGGGTTTCATCAGCCAATCTACATACACATTGAGATGCTGGGACATCATTCCTACGAACGGGCTAGAGTGGGCCTTCATTTTTAAGCCTCCTAATGGCAAAGCTCTGGCCTGGGCCCCTCCCCTGTGGGACCGAGAGAAACCGCTAACGCTAACCTGCAGGCTTTTCCTCCAGGGGTTCCGAACTGTCCTTGGGGGAACCTGGTCGCACCCCTCTGCTGCCGCAGCTTTGCTCCGTCTCCGTCAGGGCACTCCACGGTGGGACAGTACTCTTGCAGTTCCGCACTTTTGCCTGGAGTTAGACTGGAACAATGAGGCCCCTGGGAAGCAAATTTCTGGCAAGGCCTCTCGGGACGCATTAAGGACGTGCTCGGGGTCGAGACCTTCATTCCTCACTGGACGAATTGATTGCGGTATGGCCACCCGATCGATATCCGTTTTGGCCGAAAGACAACAAGACGCCGCCTCCAACGCGAGCCTACTGACCACGCTGCTACCCTCATTAGCTCCCCTGTCTTTTCAACGCCCACCGCAACCTCCGCCAAAGGTGCATGAGACGAACCCAATGCACGGTGAAAGGGCACTCTGACCCAGGAGGAACGCTCACAGCGACGTCTGAGGCATAAAAAAATTGATTTCTACTGCGGCGTTCCGGCCACTTCAGTGAGACGTCCGGAGGCGCCAGGGAAACTCCCACACCTAGGACTCGCAGGAGAGGCTACCCTGGGTTGTAACAGTCGGGCCTCTTCCCCGTCTGACCATCTGTTCTTTGTGGAACGTTCGCCGGACAGCACCTTCCACACCGCCTTCCTGATTCAGGGTCCCGCGGTAACTTTATCACCTCCACTGGTGTCCCAGTAACCGGCTTCTCAGTGACCCCCCGTGCAGAAACCCATTTCTTGTCCTCGGTCAGGGCGAATGCCTCTCAAGGATGCCGTCGGTCTGCACTGCGGCCCCTCACCTTGCAGATTGGCCGCGCTACATCAGGAAAACAGTGAAACTGCTCGTAACTGCCTCGTTCTCTTCTGTGATCCTTTCTGGGGCCTTCCCTGGCTACATGTGCACCGCGCAGACCCTAAACCCTGGAACACACGAATTCCCTTCGGGCGCCTGCCCACCAGTCGGTCCTGCCTCTACCAGTCTCCAAGCTCTGCAGTCCCCTCTACCTCTCCTTACCAGGACTTTTTCCCGATGTTGTTTTCTAAAGACAGGCTGAAACTCTGCCTCCGCACCGCCCTTCGATTGCCCTATAACCCGCACCCGTAACAACACAAACACCGCCCCAAGCAGAGTTTACGCGCTTTCCGTCCCGAAACAAAGGCGATTCCGACTTACATTCAAGAGAATCTCCGCAAAGCATTATCCCAAAGGAAGACGACCTCGTCTGCGGGAGCCGGATTCTTCTTGTAGAAAAGAAAGAATGAAACCCTCCGGCCCTGTATTGATTTTTCGTGCCTGAATAAAATAAACCGTAAAGAAGCAGATACCCCCTGCCTTTGATCTCGAGCTATTTGACGGCCTTCGTGGCGCCAAAAAATTTTTCGAAACGGGACTCCGCGGTGCTTACAACCGGATTCGATCCGGAAAGTGTCGAGTGAAAACAACCTTTACACCCCGTGGCCACTTCAATATCCTCATCCATTTGGACTCGCAACGCCCCGGCGTCTTCCAAAACATCTCATGAGAGCTTCCGGAATCTTATATACGTCTGGCGTATGATTTATCTAGACGAATATCTTATCTATCTCCAGACCTAAGACCCACCTCACCTAACGTCCAGCCGGTGCCAGACACCTCCAAGACCACGCAACTTTATGCCACGTTGGAGGAAGGCCAATTCCCGGCGCACCTCCCTCCCGTTTAGGGGTACAAATCGTTGTCATCAAGTCTACAGATGACCCTTGCAAGCTCTCTGCTTGTTCCTACAGTGGGCCCCCGGTCCGGTGGCCGTTTACGGGCCATCCCCAGCGCTTTTTTTAGTTAAGACTTTGCCAATTTAATTACAGGAACAATTTAATCCCACAGTTCCACCCTCTCTGGGTGGCTCCAATGGTGGCCCTCCACCATAAAGGGTGCCGACCCCAAATCATGGGCCTTTCACACGAAGCCCAAAGTAGGCAATTCTCAAAAGAGAAAACAACAACGTCTGCAAGCTTGTGTTTGTTCCACTCCGCTCCCGCCTCTCTCTCTGTCTTGCACCTCTGAGTGCCTTGATCCGACCCTCCCAGTACCGCATCCACACTTAACACCATCTCCGCTAATTCTCTTTCTCTTTAAGGGAGAGCCGTCGTGCCATACTTCCTCAGTTTGGGATGCCCGTATCGCGCCGTCCTTCCATGCAGAAGTTTCTCTTCGGGTAAATTGCGGACGTGCGATTCTTCTCCAAGCCTTCCTCCTCACTCCTGCTCGAACGCCGCAATTACACCACGTGATAAGGAGCTTCTCTTGCCAAAAAGTTCGGCCCTATAAGGAATGCGCCACGCTGATGGGCTCGTCGCCCATCCCAAAGAATCGCCTTACACGATCATAAAGAAACTTTCCTCTATTATAATACATCTGCCTCTCAAAGCTGGCGATTGAATTACCTCGGCAACCAGAATGGTTCGCTTTTTCCTTCCTTCCTCTTCTCCCCTTCTCTTTTCTTCGCCCCCCGTTTTAATTCCCTTACAATCCCTGACCGGCTGAAAGAAAGTCAGGGCGGACGCTCTCTCTAGATCCTCCGACACGGTGGGCTTGGAGCCACCCCTGCAGCACTCATTCCTCCGGAACGGCTTTTTCGGCAGCTCCTGTAGAACCTTCAACAACCTCCGGGGACGACCTATGTCCGTCCTCGCTTGTGCCTCGATTCCTTAAATGGAAATTCTTCGCGAAATCAGGCAGGTCATACCTGGATCCGCAAATCCATACAACCTCATCTTGAGATCTATTGGTGGCCCACACTCGAGCATGACGTGTTAGGATTTTGACCTAAGCCTTACCATTCGCTGTGCTCAGAACATAGTTCCCCTCGCCTCAGAACCCACACCACCCCCCCTATCCCCACCGCAGCTCTGCTTCAGACCCCTCCGGTCCTAGAGAAACCATGGTCCCCATATTGCTTATGGATTGTGTCACCAATCTACCGGCCTCCTCTGGAAACACGTCATTTTGGGTGGTGGTTGGACATATTTTTCTAAAATGGCTCTTTTTGTGCCCTGCCCGGGTACCCTCGCAACCCACTAGCCCACTATTCTTCCACCACATTCTTCGTTACAAAACGCCAACGCTCGCCTTTGCACATCATCCTCTATAGGGGAGTTAGGTTTGTTGAAGGGGCGATAGTTGTTTGGTGGAGTGTCTGACGTCCCCGAGTACTTAGTATGTTTTGAGAGGTAGAGTCTGTTTAGTTGAGATTGGTGTTTACAATGAGCTTAGGGTAGTAGTGTGAAAGAGTTATATTGTAATCCATTGTTTCAGGGGTGGGGAAGAGGAGGGAGGAAGAGGGTGAAGGGAAGCTAGAGATGGAGGAATTAGATGAGCGTGTTCTTGGTATCCCTACATGTGAAAGTTGAAGGCACGTAGTCGTCAGTGTAGCGCTGAGTAGCCGAGAGTGCGAGAGTGTCGTGATTGGGGGGGAGTGTACGCTAGGCGGGAGTTAGGGTGCGTGTAGAAGTTTGTGTGAAATAGGTTGTTTAGGGAAGTATCATCTTATGCGGAGACCGGGGTATCGACGTTGTGTGATCTGAGGTGTGTTCGGTGCAGTAAGGCCGGCCTTATTAAGCTGAGGCGCTGAGTATTAATAGGGTTTTTTAGGTGGATTATTATTTGAGGAGTGATGTTGTTTGTTACAGGACAGGCATAAGTATAGGGGGTCGTTTAGGAAGAGTAGTGAGTATAGTGGAGAGTAATTGCCAGTTTTTGTAATCTAAATCTGGCAGGCTCTTGTACTCATTACGGGTCCATCTGACTTTTCATCTGCGAACCACCCTCCAACCAACTGGCAGTGGACGGGTCAACCAAGTCTTAGCCACTTATCTGCGACATTTGTCTCTGCCCTCAGGATAACTGTCTGACCTTCTCCCCCTGGCTGGAATTCCATATAATTCCCTAGACTCCGAGTCCGCTAGAATCCGCCCCCTTTTTTATTGTATTGGTTGACATCCCCCGCCCGCCCTCTTCCCCCTAGCCGTTTTCGTGTCCCTTTTCCTTGCAGTGATGCCCAAGTACGAGACATCAAGTCACTCTGGCGGTCACTCGTCAGGCCCTTCTTCAGGCTTCTACTCGTACTAAAGTTCAGCCGATAGGTACCTCGCAGAGCTCCCCCTGTATTTAAGCCAGGGGGGTAATAGGGTTGGCTATCGGCCAAATACAATCCGTTTAACGGTACCCAGCTACAAGTTGGGCCCTAAATATTTGCCCTTTTGTGTACTATCGTCAGCTAAACCCGGTACTCCTACAAGCTCCGCTTGCCTCCACTCTGCGTGTCCCGAACGCCTTCCATGTCTCGCTCCTCAACGCATGTGGTGCTGAATCGCTTCTCCCTGGATCTGTCTCGCCTTCCCCGGTGGCCAACTTTGGATATCATCTTTGAGGTCTAGAGAGCTGGCCAGAAGACAGTTGAGGGGGAAGCGGTTCTTTCTTCCATCGACTGGAAGGGTTCGGGCCAGAGGAGCGTGTCGTGGGACGCCGAAGGCTAAACTTGTCACCAGACTTCCTTCTAGTTAAAAAAAAAATAGGGGAGACCTAAGTGGGGTGGGGGGGGGGGACTGCGGGGCATCGGCGTGGCATCGCATCACCCGCGGCCTACTCTCGTTCCCATCCCCCGGCTCACTTACCTGGCAACCGCTCCAGTGCACACGCCGTCCTGTCCTTCCGCCGTCCCGTGCGCGTCCCGCCCCCTAGCGCACTGCACCACGCTGGTCAAGATTTAAAGGCCAGTGTCCCCGTAATTGGCTTATTGCCGGGCACTGGCCCTATATAAGGTATACACCCCCGCACTCGTTGCCAGATTGTTGTGTGCTTAAGTGATTTGGAGTGTCTTAGAGTCCGTATTGCCTACCCTTGTAACATCCCATCCCCCACATTTCCCAGACCTTTGCCTGCTTGCCGCCTCCCTAACCTTTACTGCCCGTCCTGACCACGAACCTCTCCTGCCGCCTCCCTGAACCTTTCTGCCTTCCCCCACTAGCTCTGGAAATTACGATTTTGTACCACCGCAATACCCCGGCACCGCCTCCTCAAGCAAGTCACGTCAGGTAACGACCTGGTAGCCTCAACGCCGCAGCAAGTCCCATCCCCCGCTTTGCGGCGGTCTGGGAAAACCAACCGGGCTACTTAGATTCCGTTCCCTGGCGCTTTTTTAAGTATCATCGCTTGCGGTGGTCCAGCGAATCCACCGAACCTTCACAAGTATTGCTGCATTTCAAAGCAGCATGACCCAAAAAACTATCAAAAATGAGCTTCTCAGCCACTGTTCAAAAATTGTGAGGGAGAAATGTCCACCTTAAAAGTAACATATCTGTCCAAAGAACCATGAATATTGCTGTATCTCACAGCAACATGACACCCAAAAATTATTAATATACATCCAGCCTCTATTAAAAATTGTGAGTGAGAAATGCCACTTAAAAGTCACATTTCTGTTCCTAAGACCATAATTATAGCTAGTATCTCAAAGCAACTACATGACCTCAAAACCATTGACAATGCGAAACTTCTAAAGATAAAGTGAGTAAAGGAAGTACGATGTTGTCAAGAAACCTTGCTGTCTTTTAACAGTCTCTCACAGCAAAACCAGCAAAATGAACTGTAGGGAAAAGAGAAAAACAAATGCAGTAAGAAATATTTTAAAAAAACTTTTCAAGAGGAGGACCAATTCTGTTGTGAAGGGAATGGTGAAGTAACCGGCAACTAATCGGTGACACTCGGCAAATTGGGGGCCACAACAATCATCAGAGATCCATGCCTGATCATCTTGATGAAAGTCAAAATGATCCACCATTATCTGTGGAATAGCCGGATGCGTTTGTCTGTAATGATGACTCCATCCACGTGCTGATCGGTCCGCCAGATATGACGCTGCTGATGGGCAGGACGACACCTTCTATGGCGTGGCGAGCGAGCTCCGGCCATTCGTCCCATTTTGATACCCAGAAGTCTATTGGGTCCGAACACATACCAAACACGTGGTTGAGAGATGCGCAGATAGTCGTGCCCATGACTTAAGCTTGGTCTCTGTGTTGGATGTGTGGCCCTGCCATTGCATCCGTTGGTGATGTTGTATATAAAGATTTGCCAATCACCATTAGGCCTTTTCTGCACCCCTTGCCTGCTGCTGCTGCTGCTGCCGCTTACGGCTGCTTTGGCACTCTAACTGCTGTACTCGCTGATGGTGTTCCACCGTGACATTTGGGAACGAAAAGCAAACGCAACAGATTCTCCAGTTGATCAATCAGCGAAGGTCCTCCATTTCCTGCATTTTAACTCTCTATTTGGGAAGTGTGGAAGGAAAGTGCAGAGTTTGTTTTGTACCCGGGGACCCGGGGGTTGGCCCCCCAGTAATTTTGTTCATTTTGAGGGCCTTTAAAATGGGGTCTTTGGGGGAAAGGGAGCACCAAGCCTATTGAGAGTGGAGCCTTGTTTTCCCCAAGCCTCTGGGTCGAGGGGCACTAGAAAACGTTTTCCCCATCTTCTCCTCCGCCTAAATTTTTGCGCCAACCTTTTTCCCAAGGCGGGACGTCGGAAAAGTCGGTGTCGGAATACCTCCTCCTCCTCCTCCACTGCCTCCGGGCACAGCTTCAACACGCCTGACTTGCCTGAGATGATGCACCCTGAGAGTGATGGCCACCTTGCACTACCCCTAGACCCGAACCCTGAAAAGAAACGATGAATTGTGAAACTGTGGGGCCCCTTGTGGATTGACGGGAAAAAGGGGCTCCGTGTCCGCATCGTGTCCGTTCCTCCCTCGCGGGGGGACCGTTTTTCAATGTCCAAACGATCGCCCCAGAACTAAGACACCACAATGCTCATCGCAAGGGATTGTCCGCACTGACCATTTTGGTGGCTTCTCAAACTGGCAAGGATGGTGCAGAGCTCTTTTCACCTGCCCCCACTTCGGTGGCTAAACCCCGGGGTCCGCACGCTTTGTCGGCGTGTTCACTTCGTATGCGAATGGCATTGCCTGCTGCCACAATCGCTAAGCAGTGGAGGGGGGAAATTTCCCAGGGTTGCACTAACAAGGGGAAACGGTTGACGGGGGGGCCCGAGCTGAGCGCAACGCACCGGGGGGGACGAAGAGGGGGAACGGGGAAGCGGAATTTTAGACTTCGAGCCTTCCCTCAGCGGGCAGTCCGACCCAGGTAGCTCTTTAGAAATTTCGGGACGAAAAGGTTCTGAAGTGCCAGGCAAGGGATGTGCTCCAGCCTCCCGATCTTAAGGACGGCCAGCAGATTTCCCCTTTATGCAAAACCCCTTGCCTGGCAAAGGTTTTTGGGGCCCCCAGCCAGCGCTCGTCTCTTGGGGAGACCCGTCCACAGCTCCGACCTGTGGGGGGCGGTCCCCAAAGACAGTTTAATTCAACACGGCCGGTTTTTGGGGGACGTGATGCCCCCAGAGGCCCCTTGGGGGGGAAAGAACCCTCCCCCATTCCCTGCGGTTTTGAAGAGCGTGCACCCGAGCCTGAGAGCCACCGTCACCCCCAGGACATCCCCCCAGCTCACCAGTGAGCGTACAGAGTATAGCCCTTGCCGTGCTTACTAGTCCATGTTTCGGGGGTGAGGGAACTTTTCGGCCACAGATAAACCCCGCTTGTTTTTTTTAAAATGACACTGGCTGGCCGGGCAGGGACGGCTTTTCGGGAAAAAAAAAATGCCTGCTTGGCATTGGTTTGGGGGGGCGGGGAAAGGGCCCCCCTGACGTGGGGGAACCCATCTTTTCCCCAACCAGACGGAAAGGAAACTTTCCCCGGGCCAAAATTCTGGCTGCGGGAATTCGGGGCTTTTGCTTTGGGGGGTTTTTGGTTTAAAGTTTTTTTCTTCTGCCCCCAAAACCTGGAAAAAAGGGGAAGGCGGTGCAAGATGGCCCCGCTGTAGGGTGCAGGTCATAAAAACTGGCGGGAGGAGAAGGGGTAGGGGGTCTCTGGGGGGTGGGGTGGTACACGGGGACGGTGGAGGCTGAAGCGGGGCTGATCCCTGATCAGGGACTCTGAGAGACATGGGCAGCTGGGGAAGGGCGGGTGGTGGCGGAGGGGAGGCGGAGACAGAGGGTTTTACAGGGGTTGGGGCCCACGTGGGGTCTGCCTTTTTTTTGGCCAATGTTCCTGCATTTCACCAGCATTCGCTGCATGTGACTGGGGACTGTTGGTGGTGGTTTAACCACCTAAGGTTCTTGCCTCTATTTTTGGGTTTAGGGGAAAAGGCGGCATAAGAATCGCTGGGTGAATCAGAGGCTTGCTAAAAGAAGGCCCGGTTTGAGAGGTCCGGGACCTTTTTGACGGCGATAACGAGGACAGGGTTTGCGCTGCCCTTTTGGCTGGCGGAATCTATCAGGGGACTTCTGCACCGCCTCTCCTTTTTTGGGGCGACCCGTACTGACACTACCCCATCGCTTCCCCCTTGTCGTGAGAAGCGTCGCAAGCAAATTTGCTGAAAAGACCACTTGGGATCCGCAATGTCGTCATCATCATCAAACCAGGTGATTCGTGTCCTGACATTTGATCCAGGACTGCGGGTACAAGCAAAAAGGGGCTGCAAGGCTGCCGACCGCCCCGGGTTTTTGCCGATTGACCGGCTTTTCTCCCCCTTTATGGCATCAGTAAATGTGCGTCAGAGCAGAGAAAAAATCCTCTTTGGGCCCCTTGATCTTTTTAACAGCCTTTTGACCCCCAAACCGCATTTTTTTCTAAAAAAGGTCTTCAGCAATGATTATCACAGGGGGGGGTACACGAGGGTTTACATTTGGGGTGCTTTATGTTGGAGGGATCGATGATGCTGATGACACTTTTGTGGCGTAAATGGGAGGCCGAGGAGGTAAGCTGCGGATGCAGGTTTGCATTAACCACTGAAGGACAGATTGGGCGCCGTTCGTTCTGAATTACAGGGCCCTGACCCAGCATGACAGGGCCCGACGGTCCTGCAACTGACGATCCCCTGGGGAGCGTGTTGTCGCCGCACTGGAAGGATCACCTTCTTCCCTACCTCTACCTCCTGTCCTACCCCCCCTTTGCTCGCCCTTTCCCCCTGAAAATTTCGCTCCATGTTCGAAATATAAAAAATTTTAGAAGGTATGGGAAAGTTTTGGAAGTCTCTTATTAAAGACGGCAAAAACACGCTATTCTCAAAATCCCCCAAAACAAAACAAAATTGCTGGGTTCAAATTTAAAATGCAAAGTAGATTTAACAAAGCTGACGACAAAGTGAAAAAAAACACCCTTCTAAATGTATACGGATATTAAAAAGGTATTTTTGGGGACCTTTTAATTCACCTGTGGTGAAACAAAATTGCTGATTTAAATTTAACTGCAAGGTGGCTCTTGAACAAAACTGGCCTGCGCCAAAGTGAAAAAAATAGTATCTGAAATGTATACGGATAATAAAAAAAGGGATTTTTGGGCCCCATCAATTCACCTGTGGTGATAAAAAATTGTGGATTCAAATTTAAGTGCGGCCCCTGCAAAAATTTAACCCAAAGGAAAAAAAGCTGTAATGCGGGGGGGCCCCAAAAAGGAAAAAAAAAACAAAGGGTTTAAAATTTCTGGGGGGAAAAAATTTTATACATAATAAAAGGATTTTTTTGGACCTATCAATTCACCGTGGTAAATCCACAATTTTCTGGGTTCAAATTTAACTGCAAGTGGGCCTATCAAAAAAAACGGGTGGGCAAAGTGCAAAAAAAACCCTATCTGTAATTATTCGGAAAAAAAAGGTATTTTTTGGCACCTATCTTTTTACCTGTGGTGACGCAAATTGCTGTATTCACATTTAAGTGCAAAGGGGCCTCAACGAAAAAAGTTAATCGCCAAAATGAAAAAAAACTTCTGTAATGTATTCGGATAATAAAAGTATTTTTGGCACCTTTCAGACACCCGTGGTGCTAAAAATTGCTGATTACATTTTTAAAGGGAAGGGGCCCCCCAATGAAAAAAAGCTGTATGCGCCAAAGTGAAAAAAACATACTGTAAATTTTTCCCGGAAATAAAAGATTTTTTGGACCTATCAAATTTTACCTTGGTGACTACAAAAATTGCTGTATTAAATTTTAATCAAAGTAGATCATCAACAAACTGGCCCGCGCCAAAGTGAAAAAAAAACGTACTGAAATGTTTTCGGTAATAAAAGGGATTTTTTTCACCTTTCAAATTACCCCGTGGGGCTACAAATTGTGTATTCCAAATTTTAAATGCAAGGGGCCTCAAAACAAAAGCTGTAAGGCAAAAGTGAAAAAAAAGATCGTAATGTATCGGTAAAAAAATTTTTTTGGCACCTTTCAATTCACCGGGTGGTGACTACAAAAATTGCTGTATTCACATTTAAGTGCAAGGTGCCCAATGAAACAAAGCTGTACTGGCCAAAGTGAAAAAACACGTATCTGAAATGTATTCGGATAATAAAAAGGTATTTTTGGCACCTATCAACCTGTGCTGACTGCAAAATTGCTGGATTCTAATTTAACTGCAAGGTGGCTATATCAACAAAGCTGGAATGGGCAAAATTGAAAAAGAACACCTATCTGAAATGTATACTGATAATAAAGTGGAGTATTGCACCTAACAAAGAGACCTGCAGTTACTAGAAAAGATGTGTATCCTAATTTAAGTTCAGGCTGCCCAATATCCATGAAATATTTCAATAGAAACTGTTAATAATAAAGCTATTGCACTGCAATGTCTACACTAAGTCTTGGTGAACTTTATCCAGTATTCTTTATAGAGCTTGTCTGTGTTCGCCCGCGGGGGCCTCCCCCCCTGCTCCCGCCTCGTGACTTTACAGCGGCAGATGCTCCTTTAAAATTCTCTACCTAACTACATAAAATCTTCCAATCTCTGATCTAACTAAGTTGTAAGGATCACAGCTAATAGTAGAGCTTTCTCTGTGAAGAAATAGAATAATTTCGCTGGGCTGTTTGGACACAGGCAGAGCGCACGTCCTCCTGCTATGAGACGCTGAGAGACACTGATCATGAACAGGAAGGGCTGTTCTATGTAAAACGAGGTCATGTGATTTTTCCAGCCAATCGCAACCATACACTTCCCAGTCATGACGTCGCACACACATCTCACCCTGCTCCATTCTGTAAGCTGATTTGCTGGCCGCCAAAATGACAGGAAGCGCCGAAAATGGCACGATCTTAATAGATGATGCACAGATTTTAACCTAAATTATCGCATGATCTAAAAATTTCGATCAACATTAAAACTGTGCCGATTTCAACTTTGTCGATAATAATCGCTCAACACTAGTGGTGACCACTTGAGAAAGCTTATATTGCACTACAGGGGCCACCAGCCATGACTGCTCTGCAACCAGGATCTCACCAATATCAGAGGACACATGCCCCTGTGCACAGTTTTCACCTGCTCCGTTTAGCAGCAGACTCTTGGCAGCAAAGTGTGGAGATGTTTCCAGCACATCCGCGGTAACCATCTATAAGGGAGAATTCTCAACCTCTATCAGGGACACTCCTATATCTTGCTCACAGTCAAACTCACACAATGAGCTGGAGTCAATGGCAGACACATTTATAAATGGGACATCAGTCATAGCCGCCAGGCCATTATCTTTATAGTTCTCCCACTCGTACCCCAAACTGGCCATGTTCACATTAAGCAACTCAGTCACCTTTTTACCACCCATAGGTTAAGCGGACATCTTGCTGCAAATGGCACCCACCTGCAGTTCGCCACAAACCACAGGACATGATACCTCTGAGATACTGTTAATATGTTTCTTCATCTCCTGTAAGGAATATTTATCAGATGCCTCATAACCAGGCACTTTTTTACCGTCTGAGGATTTATTTAATAATATGTTTATTAACATTTCCAATCAATGACAAACATTAGCCCCAACATGGGGCAATAAAACATATAAGATAGAAAGGGAGGAGGGGGGGCAGACATACGGGGAGAGGGGAAAATGCAGTGAGATGTGGTAAGTCCGGTTAGTCTATGTAAGCAAATTCGTGGCGGCCAATTGTACAGTCCATGTAATGAGTCTGTGCTAGACGAGAGGCTGTCCTGCAGGGACTCAGATGTGAGTGTACGGGAGAATGAAGAGGTATGCAAACATGCACAGATTTATTTGCTGTATTGACAGTAAGATCGAACATCTTATTGAACATTAGGGTATAAACGGAGGAGTTTGCTTCGGGATTAACATCTTGAAATTACGAGTTATACTCAGAAAGTTCAGAAAATTCCAACATGAAGTCAAATCATTTCAAAATAGTACCAATTAACACTTAAGAGATATATTATGTGAGTAATATGAACAGATTAAGTATGACATAATAAGTATATTCTTAAAAGCTGGAATTTAATTTGGGCATATCAACCACTGTGGGAGGTCATGAGTCAGGCCCACCATGCTGGTCTGGGTCCCAGAAAGTACCGCCCCACAAGCACCAGAGCATTGGTCTACCAGAGAATGAGAGCGTTATCTAAGAGTTCCAAGGCAGACTCTCATGCCAAGCACGTGAAGGACCAGTACTTCAGATAGGTAAATGTGTGCTAAGGAGCACACCTTCGAGTGTACAAGCCTGCGTCCCACACACTTACACATAAGAACCGCGATAATCAGAAAGGAATGGGCAAAGGAATCTGCCATAGAGTATGCGTCTGAGGAGTGCGGGGAACACTCCCAGGGACTCGACAGCAAGTCAATAATTGTATAAGACTGTAAATGTAAGTTAAGTAAATAATCTGCAAAAGGTCATTACCAGCCAAGTACATGTAATCTTTAGATTTCACGATCAAGGCTCATAATATAGATCTAGATCTTCAGAGTTGGCTCCATACAATCACCAGAGAGGGAATCTCTAGGGGGAGAGAAGCCCAAGTGATGAGCCAAAGGTAGATTGCTGTGTCAGCAGCACGAGGAATGCGTGCACTAGATATTTAAACAGACACCAAGGAGTTTGTTTCAAGTCTAATACTTCAATATCTGCCATGAGTATGGGCAGGATCCATAAATGAAGTCAAACTCTTAAAGTATAGGTTTCACATGATTCCGGGACAGCAATCTCACATCACCCCAAAAGATCCACATCTTAAACTGCGGACAGGCAGCCGCACAGGTATCATGTACCACTTGTGCAATAGTCATCAAGTTAAGAGGAAGGGGGAAGAAGAAAGGTAGGAGGGAAAATAAGAAAGAGGGAGAGAGAAGAGAGAGAGAAAAAAAAAAGAAAAAAAAGGGGAAAAGGGGGCGGGGGGGAACGCAGAACACCCTCCGCCCATGTCATAGGTAAACGACCAAATACTTGGTTGATCAGTCTCCGTCAGTATGAGGTGACGGATGATCTGGTATTGGGGGTTGACCTCCCACAACCTGTTCCAAGTACCAAGTGGTAAGTTGAATGCAGGAGCGTATGCGGTTTCTTATGTGTGTGGGAAGAATATCAATAATAGGTTGCTAGGTCAAGAAAAATCCCCTGACTTTAGATTCTTTTTGGATGGAAGAATCTACCCATTCCATTCTTAATAAGAATGTTAGTTTATCCAGGAAGATGCGCAAAGACGGGTATGTAGAACCCATCCATGTTTGCAAAATAGTTTTGCGGGCAGCGACCGATATGATAATAAGTAGTTTTTTGGTATGAGGTGGTAACTGTCGGTTCATGTATAGGATTCCAAAAAGGGCCCACATTGGCGAGAGGGGGACAGACTCAGATACTTGAGTGCGGACGAAATGATGTATTCGTCTCCAAAAGGTTCAACTTACTGGGCAATGCCAAAAGCAATGTGTTAGGTCCGCCACAGCTTCTCCACATCTAGTATAGGTTGATTATGGGCTTCCTACCATTAAAAATTTGCGATTTGGCGATATATATCACCTATGAATGATTTTCAGGGATAGCTCCCAGTAGGACACACTAGGTATAGCTTTGAGTAGCTGGGAATGCGCTATCAGTACCTCGTTTATCTGTAGATTTGGAATTTCATTGATCCACTTGTTAATTCCTGTGGGCCTGGTGCGATAGTCTATCAGGGATCTAAGTTGGAGGTAAAACTTCGAAATATGGCCTCGTAGGTGTGGAGTTTTGTCTTCCCAGTCCCTCCTCCCAAAGGCCCCGAGTACCGATATGGCATAACTTTTAAGCTGTAAGAAAGGAAATATATGTGGCCGTATGAATTCAAATTTAACACATATTTGGTTAAAAGTCAGTAGCTTTTTCCCTTGAGCGTCCACCAGGTCGCCCAATTGGGAAAGCTCCTTTTCCGCCCTGTAATTGAAGATTGGGTGGGGCTTACCTTCCTGAAAGGCCGGGTTCTTCAGAAATCTGAGCCCCAAGAAAAGTTCTGTCGAGAAGCCCCTCTGCTTGTGCACCGTGCGTCACGTTTTCCAGGGGGCCATAAATAGGGGGTTTTCTTTTACCTCCTGGGGAAGAGCGTTGTAAGGCATGTGTAAAAGGTTTATTAAGGAGATATATGGGTGTAAGCAGGCTTCCAAAGCCCTTGGTAAGTAAGTGCGCGACCCTGCAAACCAGTAATTTAGGATACATAAATTAGTAGATAAATTGTACAGCTGAATATCCAGAAAGTTAAGGCCTCCATGGGACTTGGGTTGGCGTAAGTATGGTAACGGGAACCCGGGGTCATTTATTATTCCAAATGAAAGAGGCACATAACTTATTAATTAGTCTTATGTCTCAGGGCCGTAAGTATAGTGGAAGAGTCTGGAAGAGGTACAGGAGCTTCGGGAAGACCACTAATTTAAGAAGGTTTGCCCTACCTGCGAAAGATAATAGGAGACCCGACCAAGCATTAAGTTTGTCTTTAAGGAATTTTACAAAGTTGTCAAGATTTGTCGAGTACAATTTAGAGAGGTGTCGGGGAATTTGGACTCCTAGGTAAGTTATTGAAGATTTTTGCCATTTTAGTGAGAAATTGCGGGACCAAAGTGGGGATGATGGGCCTGAAAGTAATAAGGCCTCTGATTTATCAATATTAATTTTGAACCCCAATAATTCCCCCTTCCGTTCCACCTTTGCTAGCAACTGACCCAACGAGTTTTGTGATCTGGAAATAAATAGAAGGAGATCATCAGCGTAGGCGGACAAGCGTACCTCCGTATTGCCAATTGCTATACTTGAAAACCGTTCCAAGTGTATAGATAATGGAGAAAGGGGTCCAATGCGAGGTCAAACAGAAGGGGGAAAGCGGGCAGCCTTGTCTGGCTCCACGGTGTATTGGGATATGAGGGGAGTTCTGGTCATTGATTGTAAGGAACGTCGTCGTGTTCAGTTGTAAATTTTGAAGGAAATCCAGGAAAGTGTTCCCGAAGCCCCTGCACCGAAGGGAAGTGTTTAGGAACTGCCAGGAGACTGAGTCGAACGCTTTCTCAGCGTCTAAGCTGAGAAGCATGGTAGTGGGGAATTTAGAATTAGAGGCAGTGATTGTTGCTGCGATGGCCGTTCGAATCCCCAGTGTTGAGTGGGGACCCCTTACAAATCCTAGCTGTGAGGTAGTTCGTAGGGATGGTAAGAAGTTTTGTAATCTATTAGCGAGAATGGTAGTTAAAATCTTGTAATCGGTGTTGAGAAGAGAAATTGGACGATAGGAGCCCATGTCTGTAGGGTCTCTTTTAGGTTTAGGGATGAGGACTGTACGAGCCTCTTGAAAAGAAACCACCAGTGTATTGTCCTGGTAGATTGTGTTATAGAGGTCTGTTAGGGCTGGGGTCATCTCGTTTTGGAGAATTTTATAATACTCGCCCGACAAGCCGTCCGGGCCCGGCGATTTGCTATTCTTCAGGGCGCGAATAGCATCTCCAACTTCTTGTTGAGAGATGGGGGCAGATAAGCAGTCTGCTTGGTCTGATGTTAACTTAGGAGGTTGGGTAAGATTAAATAAATCCCATGTGGCTTTGGCTTGGTATGGTTTTGCTTGATACAAGTTGGAATAGTAGGTGAAAAAGGTGTCAAGTGATGTCTTTATTGTTTGTCATGATCTGGCCTGTATTTGGATGCCTAATCTGCAGTATGTGTTGTTTGGGAGAATGAGGTCTTGTGAGCCGCGCTAGCAGTTTACCTGATTTACCCCCTCCCCTCCCCCACCGAAAGAAATGATTTCTAGTGTGCTCTTTCTGCCATTTGGCTTGAGCCAAAGTATAGGTATCTAATAAGTGTTTGGCCTCGAGATATTCCCTTTGATGTGAGTCATCTGGGTTCTGTAAAAATAGCCTATGGGCTTCCAGCAGTTTTGCATGTAGTGTGTTGTACGTCTGTTTGGCACGTTTCCGCAACAGGGAGACATATGCTATAACATGACCCCGCATTACCGCCTTGGATGTCCGCCAAAGTAAAGAGGGATCTACCTGGGAGTGAGAGTGATCATCCACAAAATTGTTCCCCATCTGGGGATTTAAACATGCCCACATCCCCCTCACTATGGTTTGAGCATACACCCACATCTGAGGTGTCTAGCAGTTCACCCTTTCTATCACTGCAGTCTTTGTGACCACTGCACCAAAAACTACTGGAAATATAGCAGACACTGGAACCTGTGATTACAGGGGGACTACAGGTCACAGCATTACCTCTTTCTTCACTCTCTATACTGTCACAATCTGGATCTCCATCACAGATACACTGCTCAGGGCTGCACACTGAATCTGTTTTCTTTACAAACGTATTTTCCTCACGCTCTCATGCAGGTATACACCGCACTGGGGTCTGGACACACCCTCATTAAACTAGTCTCCTCACACCTTGTAGGAGAGAAATCATCCCCGGGATTCTCCAGTTCTCTTCCAGGCCGCATACTGAAACATGAAAGCTCCTCTCTGGGACCAACAGAAGTCAAACAGAACTGGTGGTTATCAATCCCTGGGCACGCATTACCTGCATCTTGCTGGCTATCATCAGGTACACACAGTTCGCTGGGGTCACTGGTGGACACATTTATGCACTGAACATCAGACACTTCACACACATCTGCCAGGCACTCATATTCACAGGTTTTCACAACCGGAGATGCAGAGGCCCCCTTGTTGCTAGGGGAAACCACATTACATTAGTTCCTCCTGAGTCTCTAGGGTTAACCCATGTCTCCATATTATCATGCACCCCAGGACCCACAGTGTCTGCTATAGTCTAAGCACTGTCAATCATGACCTCTAGGGGCACACTTGAGCTTATCTGCTCTACAGCTGGGGCTGGCATGGCTTCAGGAGCTAATTCACCCTCTGCCTTTACTGCACGCCTAGCCCTGACAACCATACCCTTCAGGGGCAGACCTGAGCTGCTCTCTGCTACAGCACCTCTAGTCGCTTGTTCACACAGAGACACAGTAACTGGAGCTGACCCTGTGCCCCAGCTAACATCGATCTGCTCAGACTGTGTGGCATAACCATGGTTTACACTTCCGTTTAACCCATTATTAGCATTTTCAATAGACACAGCATTTATCATACTGGAAGGAGCGGTGGTGTTACCCTCTCCCACAGGCAACACAGCAGGTAATGTTAGGCACATGTCGTGTACAAGGAGTTCATTAGACTCTTCCAGTCCAAAATAAACCGTGTCAGTCTCAGGTACTCTCTGAGACTCCAACCCAGACTCTTCTGTCTCAGGCAGCGGCACTGCATACTCCTCAGGGGGCACTTCCCAGGAAAAGTCACTTCCTTTGCCTGATAACTTTGCGGTTGCCCACAAGTTCGCAAAATGGGGGAAGTCTCTGCCGAGTAAACACCTGGACTGTAGGTTCTCACAAACCTCTAGCAAATGGATGACAGTCCCACAACAGGTCTCAAAATACATTGGAACAGTCTTACCCATTTCTGGTCGGGTCTTCATACCAGGTACGATGTCCGGGTGCACTCTGGAGACATCTTGGCGACAGTCCAGGTCCACCCACAGTGGGCTATCATCCACCAGCAGCCACTGCATCCGTGGCAGCACGTCCTCTGACCTCCAGATCACCGGACGCTCAGGAGCAGATCTTGCAAGGATGACCTGGTTTTGGTCGGTCAATGTACTGTGGCACTGCATGCTGGTTGGTCATACGGCGCACTTAATCAAAGATGTCATCCATAGCCGAAACATAATTTTTCCAGGCAGCAAGACAGTCTCTTTACTGGGGTGCGTCCCCTGTCTCTCCAGAGACAGTCTCCTGCTCCACTGAGGCAGTCTCTTCAGACACCAAAGGCTGCTGCGGGTGTGTCTCTCTTCAGAGAATTCTTTTCTCACCCAGAGCAAACATCCAGCAGTCCTATGTAAACTGCAGCAGTCCTATGCCAACTGCCCCTTTTTTTTTCTCTGCACCACTTTGTGCACAGTCAGTTAGTGCCAATCTTTGCCCTTTGCATACCTCCACCAATTGTGGTGACTCGCTCACACTTGGAAGGCGTCTTGGCCCGTCCTGGGGATTCCCGCTTGGCTTTTGGATCGCCGTCCTTGGTAGAACAGTATTGGCTAAAAGATCTTCTGACAAAGGGATATTTCGGACTGGCCTCAGCCAGTTTTATTGAGGCACCGTACACAGAAAAAAAAACAACATAAAAATAAATCCTTGGCCGTCTGGCCACTTATTCACATACAGAGACCCTCTCTGTACAGAGGTCTGGGCCTATTGCACAGCACCTCAAAGTCACAGTGTCCTCATTGTATTCCAGGCTTCCCTATAGCCTCTGAGGGCCAGAGCTCTCCTCCAGCTCCTCTGTTGCTCCACTCTCAGGTGTCAGACCACGCCCCCCGATCACCTGGAGAGACAGGCTTTTTATAGCCAGGTGCTCGGGTATCTGCATAAGCTTGCAGAAGTATCGGGAAATGTTTGAGGCTGAATCTGGCACGACCCAATAGGATTTCGTAAAAACATGCAAAAATGTATTGAAATATTTCTTAAAAAAATAACATAGAAAAAAGGCACCTTGTTAGCAGATAGGAGTTGTACCCAAAGTGACACCGGAACTGGTACGCTGACGCGTTTCGGGCTCAGTATATCACGCCCTTACTCATAGCGATAGTCTGTGCATACTACAATGTCTACTATATATACATGCATTAATACAATTAATACAATTAATTACATCCATTGATCCCCGATATGCATTGATTGACACATATGAGCATATTGCACTTACCCGGGCTCCGCTTTCCTGGCCTCCCGCCGGTAATCGCGTTCCGGAACCTACAACACGTAGTTCCGGTCAAGCGTGATGTCGCCCGACAGGCCATTACTGGCATTGGAGAGTCCGCATGCGCAATCGCTCTAATGTGTCTTGTTCTAATTATTATATCATTGGATCCCATGGCGCTGTAACATAGACACTTGTAACAATAAAAACAACTATTTACAACCTGTTAGAGACTTGTAATTATAATAGATGAAGCATATTTACTAATTCAATAGTAACACATTTGCTCTTGTTTGATATTTAACCCTTGTGGGGCTGCCGTATTCAGAGTGATGATCCAGTGTGCCTCTCTATTACGGAGTTGGCGCACCGGATCCCCTCCTCTGATGGATTTCGACATTTTTTCTATTATTTTAACTCTTAAAGTGCTACAATCTGAATTATGCATACAAATAAAATGTTTTGACAATCCTGATTTGTTTCTGTCTGCTGTGGATGAAATATCGTTAAGATGTTTTAGAAATCTTGTCTTGAATTTTCTAATGGTGCTCCCTATATACTGGGTCTTGCATTCTGTACACCAAACCTGGTATATTACATATTGCGAACTGCAGTTGGTGAATTGTTTAATGGGAAATTTTAACTCTCCTGTACTATCATGGAATTCTTTTGCAGGACTAGCATACATGCACGTCCGACATTGTCTAAGACCACACTTAAAGAAACCCTTGCAATTTAGCCACATAGTTTTTGAGATGGGGAGCCTATAGCAATTAGAAGTTAATAGACTGCCTATTGCTTTTGCTCTGCGTCGTACTATTTGATAACCTTCATTTAGTATGGAATCCAATATAGTATCCTCACATGGAACCTGGGGACATGGAACGTGGGAACAACCACCCACCCGTCTGCAGCTGTTTCGGGGAAGCCAACCCATAATGGCTGGATATCAGCCATGCTACATACAGCTGTCAGCTGCCTAACTGCTGGGTGGTTCTAAATATACCTTAATAACTACTGGAAACCCAATATATACATAATTAACTAATGGGGGTCCCTATATGCACTTACCTAACCATTGGCGGCCCTAAATATACCTAACTACTAGGGAGTAGACTCTATATACACTTACCTAAATACTGGGGAACAGAATATACCTACCTACCAGCTGGGGTACCTATGTACCTACTTACCTATGGGGGAACCGTACATTACCACCTACCTATTGTGGGGCCCTATGTACCTTCTTACCTACTGGGGGCCCTATATAGCTACCTACCTACTGAGGAGTCCCTATATTCCAACCTATCTATGCTCCTTTTAGGAAGGTTAGACCCTAAAAATTAGTCAGATAAGAAGGTAAAGTCCCCCTTCAATATAGGATTCAATTCAACTACCTATTGTGGGCACTAAATAACTAGCTCTTTGGGTGACCTATACTGAAGGGGGATTTTACCTACTTAAAGGAGTTGTCTCGCTACAATGATTGGGTTTTAATTAAAAGATCTTTAAAAAAAACAAGCAGCTTTGCAATAAATGTTCATTACAAATGTCCTACTGATTTTGAGTTATCCCTGGTAGTAGGAGTGCATCAGCTTCTCAAATCACTATAGCAGCAGACCTGTTGATTTTTATCTCACTGGCTGTCAGTACTGGTGACTCATCAGCTCCTCAATACAGGTCAGAGCACAGAGCACCTCCCCCACAGTATGCTTCTGTAGGGAAGGGAGTGGGAGGGCTCTGGCTTCTGTGTCTGTGTGGATTAACCCTGTGTGTGCCTGTTCCCTCCTGCTCTCTACACAGATTGAGGAGAGCAGAGGGGAAGCTGATCTGTGGTCAGTAGATGTGATAACAGTGAAGTGTGTTACTATAATCATGATGTGTCAGTGAAGTCTGACTATAACTAAAAAACAGATCAGGGGGCATAGTGAAACGGTTCATATCCCTCCCTGCTCTGCTGTATTAGTGACACATTGTGATTATAGTAACACATTGCACAGCTGCCCTGTGTCTGTTCTGACAGGGTTTGTTTGTTGTTGTTTGAGATGTCCGTGGAGATTTGTATGCTAAGCAGGGGGTATAGGAATCTTTACATCCCCCCTGCTCTGCTATTAGCATACACAGTTTCACAGACCTCTCCACAATCATAGATCAGCTCTCTCCCTGCTGTCTCCTGACTCTGTGCAGCTGATTCAGCAGTGAGCAGCAGACCTAGGCAGACACACACATGGTTAACCCTGGCAGCAAACCCCCTCGCCCTCCACCTGCTGTATAGAAGTTACTGCAGTTAGAGGAGGAGAGCTGTCTGTGTGCTGAGGGGAGGGGGAAGGAGGAGGAAAAGAGGCAGACAAGAAGCACGCCTCTGAATTCAAAAATCCTTGCTGCCAGACACATTGAAGTAGGCTGAAAGCCTGTAGTGAGACAATTCCTTTAATATGAAAAGGCTGCCACTTATCTGACTGTCGTTTAATTTTTATTTTTTTTGGCGGGGGCTACTATATTAGGTGTTCCTACCTACTGGTGGCACAAATAAGGGCCCTATATTTGACTGGAGGAACTTTCACTGTTTGGAGTCTAACATGTTTGTGTGGTAAATTCTGAAGGGACGAGTTGTGGCCGTCATAGAGGACAGGGCCAGATGGAGAACAAAAGAGAGAACAAGTCATCAGAAAAGACATCACTTGTGACCACTAAATGTAACTGCATTGAAGTCACTTATAGGTCTGCAGAGCTTGTGTACACTGTTATCTACCCCTATATGGTCACTGTATGGTGGTAATATACAGTCTGCTATCTACCACTATATAGTCACTGTATGGCGGTAATAGTGGTCTTAGTGTAATGGTTTATATTCAGTAACAGTACAATGGTATTATTCACAGCATTTATGGTGGTGATATGTGGGGATGATGATGATGATGATGATGATGATGTACCGGTATAAACATTTGCTTTTCTATTGTTGTTATTGGTATTACTAATCTTGGTATACTGGTGTCGTCAGTGAGAGTATGATGGTATTAGTCACTATATGGTAGAGATATGTGGAGTATTATTTGGTTCTTGTATATTGTTGTTATTGGTAATATTGGTCTTGCTGTACTGGTTTGGCCAGTAACATTTTATTGGTATTAGTCATTATATAGTGGTGACTAGTGATGAGCGATTACGTCGACTATCGTCATGGTTGATAGTCGAAAGTCAATCACATGCCGATATTTTTAAAAGCGATAATAGTTTATCGCCAAAGCCCTTTAAAAACTCTATGGGGGAGGAACAACACCTTCATTCTTACACCCAAACCCGGGCTGGAGAAGGGGAAATTTAAAATTTTCAAAAGTAACTGGTTTGTGCTACATTTTGGGAAACAAATTAGGCAACAAGATCACAGAAAAAAAAGTCACAGACTATTCACTACCCCGTCCTGTCCCAAGCAAGACCTTAAAACGCATGACCCAAAAATTTAAAAAAGTGCCAGAAGGCAGTTTTTTAACCCCATTTTAGTTAAAAGGGGCATTGCAATCGTCCTGGGCCCAGATGGGCCAAAAACCTTTTGACCCACAGGTTAAAAAATGCCCGGGAAAAAAGAGTCTTTTCACCCCATTTTAGTTAAATGGACATTTATACCTTCCCCGCCCAGCATGGCCCAACCTGATGACCCCCAGATTTAAAAAAGTGCGGAAAAGAGTCTTTCAACCACCATTTCAGTTTTAAAAGGACATTGCTATCCAGTCTTGGCTGCAGCTTTTACCCAAAAACCCAACGGTGCCCTTATGGGCCTTCAGCAAAAATTTCTTATTTAAGAAAAAACTATATTTAAAAACTCGTTTTCCCTTTTTGCTGCGTTGAGCTTTTTGCCATTCTATGGTGACATTGTTCCCCCTGACAAGTTTTGAAGAAACAAACGATGTCCCGTAGGTCAACGAGGCCTGTTGAAAAAACCTGCATTCAGGGAAAATTTCTGATCAAGGCGGGTGACTGTAAAGTGGGCCCCGCAGGTTCAGCGGCAGGGCCGGATTACGTGATTTTGGGGAGAGCAAGGGGGTGGTTTTTGCATCTATTTAACTGCAGGTTTCTGGCAGGGCCCGAGTTTTCGTGGAACGGTGAGAGCCAGGGCTGGTGTTCTCATTTTACCGGGGGGTTCGCAAGCAGTGCCCCGAGTTACAGGGGTGGGGTGAGAGCCCAGGCAGGATGTATCCTTAACGGCCAAAAAAAACCCTTTTGATGCAAAGAAAGTGCGGGAAAAGCGGAGTTGGAGCTTTGCCTCCGCTTTTCCCCATCGCAGACCTGGGTACGCTTGGGAAAGGGGCATTTCGCCTTACGAGAGCGTTGTTCCTCTGTATAGTGCGGCCAATTTGGCTTACTTTGGGGATGCTGGTGGTTTTACGCCCTGTTTCACCAGGGGCCCCTTTTTTTTGGATTCTTTTTTTTTTTACTCAAAGTGTTGGAGGAAATTGTTTTGTTCTTGGGGGGGCGTGTCTCCATAACCCCTGCCTTGAATCCTACATCTGTTCAAGTCTTTTGTACCTCCCTTGTACAATTAGAGGAATATTTGTATAAGCTATTTTGTCAACAAGTTTTTTGTTTTTAATTCTAGAAAAACTTTTATAGAATAGGACCTATAGTATAGCTGCATTTCACAGCAACATGTCCCCAAAAACTTCAAAACCTTTACCCTTGAGCCACTCTTGACAATTGTGAAGAACAAATGTCTGTTAGAAACCAAATGTTTTACAATAGGACCTGTAGTATAGCTGCATTTCACAGCAACATGCCCCCAAAAATTTAAAACATGAACCTTGAACCACTCTACCATTGTGAAAACAAATGTCTGTTAGAAACCACATTTTTTAGAATAGGACCTGTAGTATTGCTGCATTTCAAAGCAGCATGACCCAAAAAATTATAAAACTGAATTCTCAGCCACTGTTAAAAATTGAGAGGGAGAAATGCCACTAAGAAGCCACATTTCTGTTCCAAAGGACCATGATTATAGCTGTATCTCACAGCAAGATGCCCCCAAAAAATTATAAAAAATGACTTCTCAGCCACTGTTAAAAATTGCGAGGGAGAAATGCCACTTAGAAGCCACATTTCTGATTATATACTTCTGATGATTATAGCTGTATCTCACAGCAACCTGACCCCAAAGCCACTGACAATGCGAAAAATTCTAAAAATAAAGTGAGTAAATGGAATACGGTTTTGTCATGAAACCTTGGTGTCTTTTCCAGTCTCCTCACCGAAAAACCAGCACAATTATCTTTTGGGAACTGAGAATACAAATTGCAGTAAGAAATGATCATTTTAAAAAAAAGTTTTCAAGAGAATCATTTCTGTTTGAAGAGGAATGTGAAGTAGACCAGCAACTAATCGGTGACCTCGGCAATTGGGGCCACAACATCATCAAAGATCCATGCCTGATTCATCTTGATGAAAGTCAAAAGATCCACATTATCTGTGGAAAGCCGGGTGCGTTTGTCTGTAATGACTCCACCCCCGGTGCTGAAGGTCTGCTCAGATATGACGCAGGCTGCTGGGCAGGACAACACCCCTATGGCGTGGCGAGCGAGCTCGGCCATTCATCCATTTTGGAAAACCCAGAAGTCGATTGGGTTTCGGAAACATATCCAAAAAACATTGGTGTTGACACGCAGAAAGTCGTGAACCATGATCTTAAACCGGTCTCTGGGGTTTTTGTATGTGTGCCCTGCATGACATGCTTTGGTGAGGTGGTTAAATAAAAGATTGCCAGAGGGCACCCAATTTTAAA
>JAODAL010051742.1:0-26484 GCA_025379985.1 Phyllomedusa bahiana | reverse complement strand
CCAAAAACCTTTATTTCAACTTTGTCGATTATAATCGCTCAACACTAAAAATGACTTGTTTTTGCAAGAACTTTAAAATAGCTAGCAATTCCTGTAGTGAGACAACCCATTTAATACAATTAAAAAAAGATAAACAAAGATGTGGTGGGATTCCATCCTATTTTAAAAATGTGTTTTCTAGAATTAAGCTACTAAAAAACTTGCATGTACAAAATAGCTGATACAAATATTCCTCTGGATTGTACAAGGGAGGTACAGGAAGACTTGAACAGATGTAGGTTACCCAGGACAGGTATAGTCAATGTCCAGTTCAACTAAAATGGTGGTCAAAAGACTCCTTTTTCTGGCACTTTTTAAATTTGGGGGTCATGCAGGTTTGGGGCTCATGCTGTGGCCCAGGACAGGTATAGTCAATGTCCAGTTCAACTAAAATGGTAGTTGAAAGACTCCTTTTTCCTATTTAAATCTGGGGGTCATGCAGGTTTGGGGCTCATGCTGTGGCCCAGGACAGGTATAGTCAATGTCCAGTTAAACTAAAATGGTTTTTCAAAGACTCCTTTTTCAGGCACTTTTTAGTCTGTGGGTCAGACAGGTTTAATGGTCATACTGTGGTACAGAACAGGTATAGTCAATGTCCAGTGAAACTAAAATGGTGGTTGAAAGACTCCTTTTTCCGGCACTTTTTAATTTGTAGGTCATGCAGGTGTAAGGGTCATGCTGCGGTCCAGGACAGATATAGTCAATGTCCAGTTCAACTAAAATAGTGGTTAAAAGACTCCTTTTTCCAGCACTTTTTTAATCTGTGGGTCAGATAGGTTTAAGGGTCATGCTGAGTTCCAGGACAGGGATAGTCAGTATGTCCAGTTCAAGTAAAATGATGGTTCAAATAATACTGCCTTCTGGCACTTTTTAATTTGTGGGTCATGCAAGTTTAAGGGTCATGCTGTGGTACAAGACAGGGATAGTGAATGGTCTGTGATTTTTTTTCTGTGGCTTTTATAACCTAAGTGTTGTGCCTAAGATGTAACACGTATCCATTTGACTGTTGTGGATGTTAATTCCAGCTTCTCCAGCCCTGTTTGGATGTAAGAATGAAGGTGTTGTTCCTCTCCCATGACTTTAAGGGTCTCGGCGATAATCTATTTTTCGACTATCGGAAATTGTCTTGATAATTGCGGATATCGACTATCGACCCGATGACGACAGTCGACGTAATCGCTCATCACTAGTTATGTTACTAGTTATGTTAAGAGCTTATGGATTGTGCTATCATTCATGCTTAACTTATCCAGGGGGTAATACTTTTTCACTATCTAATTAATCTTTGTATCTTTTGGGTTCATATTTGTTTATTTGACTATTTTTCAGGATGTGTTTATTGCTGGTTACTATGATATTGTATGTTTGTTCTATACAAATTTTTGTCCCCCGCATCAGTTGTTTTGTGTTTTTCTTTTTTTCCACAAGGATTTTATTTACCTTTAAATATTTTTGCAGAAATAATTTTATTTCTCGTATGTAAATTTTGGGGTTTCCTGCTTTTTTTCAGATAAAATTAAATCGGCGGCCTTTTTGACTGCGTTTGGTATACTAGAATCTACACTTTACCCCCTTTTTGACGTGGGACTGAAAAAAAATTTAGGGAACAACCCCAAACATGAGAACTCCCTACACAAAAAATTTTTAAAGTTTTCCCCACCAATCCAAAAAACTTACCCTTTTAAATAAATAAAACCTAAAAAACTTACTTTCAAATAACTCCTACAAAATTACCTACCAAATAAACGGGGTGACCGCCCGAAAAGGGGCGCCCCTACCGGAACCAAAGATACAGAAAAATTTATCAAAAACAAAAAACCACATATTCAAGGTGGTCCTTTCAAAAATAAAATGATATACTATCCCAATCTTTGTCAAGTTTTCTCCCTTTTTAAAAACGGGTTCATCAGGGACTATTTAACGGACCAATTACTATCTCTTTATGGTATACAATACAAACCTTATATAGTCTTCCTAACCACATTAGTTCAATTAAACAAACAACGGTAGACTACAAACATAAATACTTATGTGATAGAAGTCGCTGCCTCAATCGTTTGATAAACAGATGGCCAAATTATCATCCGCATGCTCTAGGATCTTATACTCATAATCCCACCTTCATGTCCATGATATCCGTATATGATTTATAGACCTGTGATTAGTCATTCAGCGATCTGCTGTCTCTGCCTCTCGGTAATATTAGAATCATTACATCATCTCCCTAGACAGAACTGAATCGTGTTGGTTGGTATAATATAAAAAATTTGATTTTTTTTTTGTATCTCACTGAACAAAAAATAGTAGTTAAGGTATAGAGCATTTTGTCCAACTTTGTTTATCATTGGGTATCTATATGCAGTATATATTTTATCCTCCCGCACATTTACTGAATAAAAAATATTTTGTTTAATTTTTAGTATTCTGTCATTCTGGTAAATACAAGTACTTTTTTTAAAGGATTTTAGATTCACATATCTTTTTTGCTTTGGGTTTTTGATGAATAGGTATATTAGGGTTTCTTATCTAAGGTAGGTTTCTGAGGGAGTCGTCATTTTTGGGGCGGGTGCTCACATTTTGGTGGTAGGGATTAGTATAGGGTTGATAGGGTTTTTCTAAGATTTTATATTATTTAAGATTTTTTATCTGTATTTATTAAAAGTTAAGTTTTATATTTGGTCAAGCAATCTCTGTCCCTATATGTTTTTGGTGGCTTGATTGCTGACATTGTATCATTTTTGGGCTACTCCAGTCCTTTTGTTATTTGAGGTTTCTTTGTTGTTTTTTTAAAAACTGCCCAGGCATTTTAACAAGGTTTATCGATTTTGCATACATTAAAAACTGCCCCAAAACAGTCCAAAAACACACCAAAAAAACAGAAAACCACCAAAAAAACTCAGACACACAGATACTTTGTACAAAAACTTATGTTCAAAGCAGTTTTTAGGGTTTGGTTTTCAGCAAGTTTTTTGTCTAGCCTTACTCTATCATTCCGTCAACCCCAATTATCCAGGTCTGTTGGCATCTCACAACAGTTTAACCTGTTCAGTCAGTGTAGATTGTATACTAGAAACATATCGCCGGGTATGGTGATGAGCAGCTTCTAGAGAATTCACTCTATCCACCACTTGCTTAAAGTCTTGTCTAACGGTGACTATTTCCGCCCTGCACGTCTCCTTTGTCTTCAGCGATTAGATTTGGAAAATCCTTTTTAGTTAGTAAGTGTTTGATACAAACGTCAGTCAGGAGAGCTGGATACTTTTGGGGCCCGCAGGTCCTGCAATATCGTCCATGGAATCAGAAGAGGAACCCCAGTTATCCAGTGGGTCAGTATCCTTAGTGAAGCTAGCTGCACATTCATCTTTCATCAGAAGAAGTAAACTTGTTTATAGTAGGAGGAGAGGGAAAAATCCAAGGATTTTTTTGGCCCCCTTTCTGTTGCTGCGACTTAGGTGGAATGATACGGGACGGCTGTGGTAAATCGGCACTAGTGTTTTTGGCAAAAAAGGGGAATGAGAAACTGCACTAGGTAATGAATGGACACAGTCCCGTATCACCTACTTGTAAGCAGGGACAAAGTTCTTTCCCCCTTTCTTCCCCAGAGACCAGGGGTTGCTGGATCTTTGAAGTTTGGTGCTCCAATGCAATGAGCAACTGATTTTGTAATGGCAATGAGATGTTCCGGCTGTGAGGAGGTAAAAGCCGTACTTTATCCCCTGTTGTCGGCACCACATGCAATGATGGCAGACTCTCTCTGTCCCTCTTCACTGCTTCAAAAGACCATTGCAGTGAACAAGATAGGAGAGAAGGAGACCGACAGATGTTCTCTAAATGTGGTGGGAGTTGGGGCCGGGGGCTACTCCCAAAGGCAAAGAACCTTGTGGCATAAGGCATCTGGTGCTGTACAGGCCGGGAATCATCCAGTGGGGTAGCACAGGGGTAGAAGTATTTGTAGAAGTATTTGTAGAGTGGCCCCTGTGCTTCCGATTGGGTCTCCTGTTCTCTTCTAATCCCTGGGGCTCTTTTATTCCCAGCAGATGCCAGGATTATCTCGGATTGCCCCCTACCATAGCTGTCAATTTCAGGATTTCCGAGTAAAAAGCAGAGAAAATCCTGACCAGACTCTAGGAGACAGTAGAAGTTCTTTTCCCTCGTCCACATACAGTGACTGACAGCTTTCCTTGCATTAGTGTGTGTACAGAGCAAACTGTCAATCACTGTATGTGCACAGGTTCAGCAGTAGATTAACTTTTACTTTGATCTTCTTCTTTGCTTTTTACTCAGAAGTCCTGCTCCAAATCAAATACAGGCAATCCCCGGGTTACAAACGGGATAGGGATTGTAGGTTTTTTCTTAAAATTAAATTGTATGCAAGTGGAACAGGTATATTTTTTAAATTTAACTCCAGCAGGGGGCATTTTTTTAATTTGTTTTGTATTTTTGCCCCCGTTTAGAAGATTTCCCTCAATTTCTTATCTCATTGCTTTTGGGTGCTGGGACTTGGTTATTATGGGGGGTGACCAGTGTTATGCACACGCCCAGCCATGTCCCAAAAGTCTCAATTTGTAACCAGGGGACGGATGTAAGTCGGAACGATGTAAGTCGGGGACTGCCTGTAAACCTTTACATTACAGAACTCAGATTTTCTAGTAGTGCAGCATGAACCACCTGACAGGTTCCCTTTGAGTCCCAAACAGGCCTAGTCCTTAACAGGTTAAGCACCATTAAAGCCAAGTAAGCTGGTGAAATTCCGAAATAACCAATGTAACCGATAATACATAAATGAGACATCTGATATACAATTCGGATGACACCAGGGTCGGCTACCGTTTTTATTAAAAATTATAAAGTCCTTAAATAAGTTTTACACTCACTCTGTCTCTACAGACTGTGGGTGGATCTGAAGCAATGATTAGCATATCTAGCATCTCTGTAAGTAGCTGAGCTGTTACACTGACAAGCGCAGGAGATGTTATCTTCTGTAAAACCAAAGGTACCTGTGCTGTGAGGACTGAAAACAATTACTTATCCGCAATCTTGTTATACATAATTAGTTTGCTCCAGAGTTCAGTCCACCCATGGGGTGAAACCTGTGTGTACTCAGAGCACTGAAAGGCCTCATTCACACGGCTTATTTTGCCGCGGATTGGCGCCGTACTGCGCGCCGGATTTGCGTTGCAGTACAGCGCCAATCCGCGGCAGCAATTACGGTAATCCACTGCTCTCATAGAGAACAGTGGAATCCGTCGCTCCTCCCCGCTCGGCGGGGAGAAAGTGACATGCACATTATTTACGGCGCGGACGCGCCGTTAACAATGCATTGTCTATGGGGCCGGGAGCGGCGCCCCCGCCGCGCTCCGGTGCCGCCCCCGTCCCGCCCCTTATTCACGGCGGATTTGTGAGCTCAATACGGCTCACAAATCCGTCGGGAATAAACGGTGTGAACACGGCCAAAATACTTCTTATCTCATGACTAAAGTAAACTCTATTGACAAATGTATTTAGAGAAAAGTCAAATACCCATCCCTTCATATAGTAAGCTAATCTTTGTATTGAGAAAACCCATTTAAATTAATTTTATTTCTCCAGTAAAGTTAGTAACATCTAAATATAAATATGCCTTTGTCCTTATATAATTTCTTCTGGATTTTTTTCTTAGGATAATTACATGTTTATCAGGCAGGTTTACTTTAAATTATTGCTGATCTTCCAAACCACATATGCTAGAAGTTTGATCCACGGATTTATTAATCTCATTAAAATAATAATGTTAGTTTACATACCAAAGCCCTGCATTCAGTCTAGACAGTCTTCTATGAACTCAGAGCACTGATCTTTTCTCCTCTCACAGCTGGAGGTTTGTTACAGTTGAATCCGGTCTTCTATGAACTCATCCAGAGCAGCACAGATCTGTCTCATTTCTATGTTTACACACAGCAGCATTAGGCACCAAGCACAATTCTGCTGTGTTCTGATTGTAGAAGCAGCTGCAGTGTTACTCTGCAGCTGCTGGCTTGCAGAGTGAAATGTCGCCGGCCCCTTATTCTGAGTGAGAGAGGCAGGAATGCACGCTCCTGAGAATATGACTGGGGGCCAGACAGAATGTAAATTAGTAGAGCCGACAGCCAATGAAATGAAAGGAGATAGAATCCGACCGGCACTGGGGACAGTGTTTACAGAAAACTAAGTTAAGGGAGACAGTGAAAACAAGACAGTTTTGCAATGACATCCAATTGCAAAGTTGCTTGTTTTCACTGTCTCCCTTATACTTAAGACCATTTAATGTACCGTATATACTCGAGTATAAGCCGACCCGAGTATAAGCCGAGGCACCTACTTTTGCCACAAAAAAACGGGAAAGCTTATTGACTCGAGTATAAGCCTAGGGTGGAAAACGCAGCGGCTACTGGTGAATTTTAAAAATAAAAATAGATACCAATAAAATTACATAGGCAGTTTAATGTCCCCCATAGGCAGGTATAGGCAGTTTAATGTCCCCCATAAGCAGATATAGGCAGTTTAATGTCCCCCATAGGCTGGTATAGGCAGTTTAATGTCCCCCATAGGCTGGTATAGGCAGCTTAATGTCCCCCATAGTACTAGGCAGGTATAGGTAGGCTATAGGTAGTACTAGGCAGGTATAGGCAGTACTAGGCAGGTATAGGTAGGCTTATAGGCAGTACTAGGCAGGTATAGGTAGTACTAGGGGGTATAGGTAGGCTTATAGGCAGTACTAGGCAGGTATAGGTAGTACTAGGCAGGTATAGGTAGGCTTATAGGCAGTACTAGGCAGGTATAGGTAGTACTAGGCAGGTATAGGCAGTACTAGGCAGACATAGGTAGGCTTATAGGCAGTACTTAGGCAGGTATAGGTAGTACGAGGCAGGGATAGGTAGTATAGGCAGGGTATAGGTAGGCTATGGCTAGGACTAGGTAGGCAATTAGGCAGTACTCTGTCGGTATAGGAGGTTGTAGGCTACGTTTTAAAATCATAAAAAAAAAAATCACTTACCTGGACTCCCCACTGGCTCCGTCTCCCTCACTGGCCGGCCCTCCTCGCTGTTTATTTTGGTCTCCGCGCGCTCTTCCGGCACAGGGGGTGACGTCATCAGGCCGCACACGCAGCGTGATGAACATGCACGCTGCCTGTGCCGGGGAGCTCGGACAGCCGCGGGTCCGCTCCGGAGAGTTTGCGGGGCCCCCCCCCCCGCCCGGATTCCACGCGGAGCACGAGCGCTCGCTCTTGTGCCCCTCGAGTGGTCTCTCTTCACCTGTGTGCGCTCCGAGGAGTCGCATGCTAGGGGAGAAGATGACGGACAGAGCCCTGGCCAACGCAGGCTGGACCTCTGTCTGCCGTGCTTCGCGCCTTCAGTTATAGCGCTTTCCGTGAGGATTCCGCATATAAATGCTGAGCGTTCCTGTCGGCACTCGGGCCATCGCAGCGGCCTGTGTGCCGACAGTGACTCGAGTATTAAGCGAGGGAGGTTTTTCAGCACATTTTTTGTGCTGAAAAATCGCTTATACTCGTGTATATTACGGTTTATTGAATAAAATATCCCTATTATCCGTGAAGGTGGGTTAGCATGTAAAAAAAGAAAAATGGAGTTATTAGTTTACACCAATTCACCACTTGAGAATTATAATTTAGTGTTCATCACTAAATCACCTTAGAACACCAGATACAATATTTCTTATAACTAGTGTTGAGCGAATATGTTGGCTATCGACATCGGGCGATAGTCGGCCACCATCGATAAGGTTTTTCGATAGGAGCAGTCTGATTATGAGCGATGACATTAAAGTCTTTGGTGGAGTTGCAACAACACCTTCCATTTTACACCCAAACAGGGTGGAGAAGTTGGATTTAAGCTTCCACAACAGCAAATGGTATACGGGTCTACATCTTAGGCAAACACATTAGGTTATAAAAGCCACAGAAAAAAAAACACACACATTCACTATCCCTGTCTTGTACCACAGCATGACCCTTATATACCTGCATCTCCCACCAAATTAAAAAGTGCCAGAAGGCAGTATGATTTGAACCATCATCTTACTTGAACTGGACATTGATATCCCTGTGTGGAACGCTGCATGAGCCCCCAACCTGCATGAACCCCAGATTTAAAAGTGCCGGAAACGGAGTCTTTCAACTCACCATTTTAGTTTCACTGGATACATTGACTATACCTGTCCTGGGCCACTGCATGAGCCAAACCTGCATGACCACCACATTTAAAAAGTGCCGGATAAAGGAGTCTTTCTTCCTCCATTTTAGTTTCACTGGACATTGACAATAACTGTCCTGGGCTCAGCATGAGCCCAAACCTGCATAACCCCCAGATTTAAAAAAAGTGCCGGAAAAAAGGAGTCTTTCAACCAATTTTAGTTTCACTTGGACATTGTCTATACCTGTTCCTTGGCACAGGCATGACCCAGGCCGGAGTTACAGTGGGTGCGGTGTGAGCCCTGCTGGGTCCGTCATTCTATTTAACAAAGCAGGTGAAAATGCCTGATGATGCAGCAAAACGAAATACTGTCTGGGCTGTAGCTGAGTGTGGAAGCGCGAAGTGTGTAGAACTCAGCCTTCCTCAAGTACATCAGTGCTATACCTGATTGCGCGAGCCTACGTCCGTATCGTGTGGGGGACCTAATTTGAGCTTCTATTGGAAATATGGTGGGTAATTAGTGTTGAGCGTTTTTTATCGACATAGTTGATTAGCGGCAAGGTATGTTATGGTGAGCCTTATGTCAGATCATGCGGATAATTAAGGTTAAAATCTGTGCATCTATCTATGTAAGATCGCGCTTTTTTCGGCGACTTCTGTAACTTTTGGCGGCCAGCAAAATCAGCTTACAGAATAGAGCAGGGGTGTAGGTGGTGCGCGTCATGATGGATGGTATGGTTGCGATTGGCTTGGAATAAATCAACATGACCTTTTTACATAGAACAGTTGTTTCCTGTTCCGCTCAGTGTCTCTCTGCGTCTCATAGGATAGGACCTGCGTTCTTGCCTGTGGACCCAAAACAGCTCAGGAAATTAGTCTATTTCTGCACAGAGAAACCTCTACTATTAGCTGTGATGCCTTCCAATTTAGTTAGATTAGGGATTTGAACATTTTATGTAGTTAGCTAGAGATATTTAAAAGCAGAATCCTTACCACTGTAAATTCACGGGCGGTGGGAGGGGGGGGGGGAGCTCGCGGGCGAACACAGTACAAGCTCTATCTATAAAGAACAGTGGATAAGTTCACCAAGACTTAGTGTAGACATTGTAGTGGTATATATTTATTATTAAACAGTTTGCTATTGAATATTTCTGGATATTGGGCAGCATGAACTTATATTGGATAAAAACATAATTTCTAGTAAACTGCAGACTCTTTGTTAGCTGCAAAACTCCAATTTTCTTATCAGTATTACATTTCAGAATAGGTGTTCATATTTTACCCATTACACGTGATTTTTGATCTATCCACCTTGATTAATTACAAACCAGCATTCTTGTAGTCAGCCACGTTGTTTGTTGCCAAAAAATACCGGAGTATCGTACTGAAAACATCACAGTATGTGTTTTTTTGACTTTTGGCTCCCAGGGACTGTTCATTTGACGCAGCATCTACGTAAATCTTAAAACAGCAATTCTGGATTCACACAGGTGAATTGGTAAAGGTGCCAAAAAATACAGTTTATTATATCAAAAATAACAGTTACGTGTTTTTTGGACTTTTGCGCACCCAGCATGTTCATTGACGCAGATCTACGTAATCTTAAAACAGCATTTTCTATATTCACCACAGGTGAATGAAAGGTGCAAAAAAATACGTTTATTTATATCAAAACATAACAGTTACGTGTTTTTTGATTTTGCGCACCCATCACTGTTCATTGACGCCCCCCCAACATCTAGTAAATCTTAAAACAGCAATTCTATATTCACCACAGGTGATTGAAAGGTGCAAAAAATACAGTTTATTTATTCATTACATACTGTTACATGTTTTTGACTTTTGCGCACCTGCACTGTTCATTGGACGCCGCATCTACGTAAATCTTAGAAAACAGCAATTCTTATTCACCACAGGTGAATTGAAAGGTGAAAAAATACAGTTTTTTATATCAAAACATAACTGTTACGTGTTTTTTTGACTTTTGCGCACCCAGCACTGTTCATTGACGCAGCATCTACGTAAATCTTAAAACAGCAATTCTATATTCACCACAGGTGAATTGAAAGGTGCAAAAAATACGTTTATTATATCAAAACATAACAGTTACGTGTTTTTTGACTTTTGCGCACCCAGCACTGTTCATTGACGCAGCATCTACGTAAATCTTAAAACAGCAATTCTATATTCACCACAGGTGAATTGAAAGGTGCAAAAAAAAAGTTTATTATATCAAAACATAACAGTTACGTGTTTTTTGACTTTTGCGCACCCAGCACTGTTCATTGACGCAGCATCTACGTAAATCTTAAAACAGCAATTCTATATTCACCACAGGTGAATTGAAAGGTGCAAAAAATACCGTTTATTATACCAAAACATAACAGATACGTGTTTTTTGGACTTTTGCCCAGTCCAGATTTGTTGATAGACACCTTGCAGTTAAATTTGAATCCAGCAATTTTGTTTTGATTAGAGGGATTTGAGAATAGCTGTGATTTGCCGTCTTTTAATAAGAGACTTTCCAAAACTATTCCATACCTTCTCAAATTTTTATATTTCTGAACATGGAGCGAAATGCAGGTGGTAAGCGAGCAAAGAGGGGGGTAGCACATGGAGGTAGAGGTACGAGAGAAGGTGCTCCTTCCAGTGCTGGCGACAACACGCATGCCAGCGGATCGTCAGTTGCAGGACCGTCAGGCCTGTCATCGCTGGGTCAGGGCCCTGTGAATCTAAGTAACGAACATCGTCGCCAATCTGTCCTTCAGTGGTTAATGCAACCTGCATCTAGCAGTCTTACCTCCTCGTCCCCGCAGTCACGGCCACAAATGTCGTCATCAGCATCATCAGCATCTGTCCAACATGAAGCAGCCCAAATGTCAACTCGTGTACCCACCACTGTGGATAATCCATTTTCTGAAGACCTCTTTGATGACAAAATGCGGTTGGGGTCAGAAGGCATGTTAAAAGATCAAGAGGCCAAAAAGGATGATTTTCTCTGCTCTGACGCCCAGTTACTGATGCCATCAGAGGAGGTGAAGGAAGCCGGTCAATCGGCAAAAATCCCGGGCGGTCGGCAACGCCTTGCAGTGCCCCTTGCTTGTAGCCCGCAGCTTCTGGATGCAGAAAGTCAGGACGACCAAGTCACCTGTGTTGATGATGATGATGATGACGACATTGCGGATCCATCCTGGTCTTTTCCGCAGAATTTGCTTGCGAGCGCTTCATCAGTGGACGAGGAGGAAGACGATGGGGTAGTGTCAATACGGGTCCCGCCACAAAAAGGGAGAGGGCGGTCGCAGAAGTCCGCTGATATGATTCCGCCAGCCACGGTCAGCGCAAACCCCGCTCCTCGCTTATCGCCGTCAAAAAGGTCCAGGACCTCTCAAGCCTGGGCCTTCTTTGAGCAAGCCTCTGATTCACCCAGCGATGTCATATGCCGCCTTTGCCGTAAACGCATAAGTAGAGGCAAGAACCTTAAGTGGTTAACCACCACCAACATGTCTAGTCACATGCAGCGAATGCATGAGTTGAAATGGAGGGAACACTTGGCCAAAAAAGGCCAGACCGACGCCGGGCCTCCAACCACTGTCACACCCTCTGTCTCCGCCTCCTCCTCCTCCGCCACCACCAAGCGTTCCTCAGCTGCCCATGTCTCTCAGAGTCATGATCAGGGATCAGCCTCCGCTTCAGCCTCCACCGTCGCCCGAGTACCACCAGCACCACCAGAGACCCATCCTACCCCTTCTCCTTCCGCCAGTTTGACGACCTGCACGCCGTACAGCGGCCAGTCTAGCAGCCAGCCTTCTGTCTTCCAGGTTTGGGAGCAGAAGAAACACTTTAACCCAAACCATCCCAAAGCCAAAAGCCTGAATGTCGGCATTGCCAGGCTTTTGGCCTTGGAAATGTTGCCTTTCCGTCTGGTGGACACAGATGGGTTCCGCCACGTCATGGCCCTCGCTTGCCCCCAATACCAGATGCCGAGCAGGCATTTCTTTGCCAGAAAAGCCGTCCCTGCCCTGGCCAGCCACGTGTCATCTAAAATTTCAAGCGCGTTGTCTGCATCTGTGTCCGGAAAAGTCCATCTCACCACCGACACATGGACTAGTAAGCACGGCCAAGGCCGCTATATCTCTGTGACAGCTCACTGGGTGAGCTGGGTGGATGTCTCTGGGGGTGACGGTGGCTCTCAGGCTCGGCGCACGCTCTTCAAAACCGCAGGGATGGTGCAGGGCTCTTTCCCCCAAGGTCCTCTGGTGGCATCACGTGCCCAGAGACACCAGGCCGTGTTGAAATTAATCTGCCTTGGAGACCGTCCACACACAGGTCAGGAGCTGTGGACGGCTCTAAGCAACGAGACCGAGCGCTGGCTGGGTGACAAGAACCTTGTGCCAGGCAAGGTGGTGTGCGATAACGGGCGAAATCTGCTGGCCGCCCTTAAGATCGGTAGGCTGGAGCACATCCCTTGCCTGGCACATGTCATGAACCTTGTCGTCCAGAAATTTCTAAAGAGCTACCCGGGTCTGGACTGCCTGCTGAAGAAGGCTCGAGGTCTGAGTTCGCACTTCCGCCGTTCGCACCCTGCTTCGTCCCGCCTGGCTGCGTTGCAGCGTCAGCTCGGCCTCCCCGTCAACCGTCTCATTGTTGACGTGGCAACACGCTGGAATTCCACCCTCCACATGCTCCAGCGATTGTGGCAGCAGCGCAATGCCATTACGCAGTACAAAGTGACACATGGCCTGACAAGCAGCGGTACGGACCTCGGGGTGTTGAACCACCGAGAGTGGAGGCAGGTGAAAGAGCTCTGCACCATCCTTGCCAGTTTTGAAGAAGCCACCAAAATGGTCAGTGCGGACAATGCCCTTGTCAGCATGAGCATTGTGGTGATCTTAGTTCTGGAACGATCGTTGGACACTCTGAAACAACAGGTCCCGCCAGCGACGGAGGAAGGAGCACTGACACAGATGCGGACACGGCAGCCTTTCTCTCCGTCATCATCCACAAGGCCCGTAAGTTTCTAGAATTCACGGCTCTTCATTAGGCAGTGGTTAGGGGTCCAGAGGTAGCTGCAAGGTGGCGCATCAGCTCTTCAGGGGTGCCTTCCATCTCAGCAATTCTGGGCTGTGTTGATGCTGTGATGGAGGGCAGCGGAGGAGGAGGAGGAGGGAGGTATCCTAGACACCGATGTTTCCGACGTCCCTGCCTTGGAAAGAGGTTGGCGCGAATTTGAGGCGGAGGAGGAAGATGAGGGAAGATCAGTTTGCTAGTGCCCTCGACCAAGCGGCTTGCGGAAAATCAAGGCTCCATCTCTCACATTGAGTGCTGGATGCTCCATTTCCTCCAACATGATCCTCGCACAACTAAGGCCATACAAAAATGAACAACACGTTACTGGGTTGGCCACCCTCCTGGATCCCTGGTACCAAAACAAAAAATCAGCACTGTCCTTTCCACCCCACCCAATAGAGAGTAAAATGAGGAAATGGAGACCTTGCTGATTGATCAAACTGGAGACATATGTGTTTCGTCTGGCTTCACGTTCCCAAATGTCACGGTGGACACAACATCAGCGAGTGACAGCAGTAGAGTGCCTAGTAGTTGTAGCTGCATCTGAAGGCTTGGTGGCAGATGGCTATTGGGTGACATCTGGCTATCTTTGTTTACCACCTCACCAAACGAATGCAATGAAGGGCAACATCCAACCATCACAGTGAATCAGCTTAAGATCATGGGTGCAGATATCTGCGTCTCAACACCGATGTTTTTGCATGTGTTCCGGACCCAGATTGAATTCTGGGTATCCAAAATGGGACGATTGGCCAGAGCTGGCTCGTCACGACATCGAGGTGTCTGTCCTGACCTCAGCAGCCAGTGTCATATCTGGAGCGGACCTTCAGCACAGCTGGAGGGAGTCATTACAGACAAAACGCATACCGGCTTTCCACCAGATATATGTGGATCGCATGACTTTCATCAAGATGAATCAGCATGGATCTTGATGATGTTGTGGCCCCTAATTGGCCGAGGTCACACGATAGTTGCCAGTCTAATTCACATTCATTTTCTAACAGAATATGGTCCTCTTGAAAACTTTTTTAAAAATCTGATCTTTATTCTGCAAATTTTTATTCTCTTTTCCCAACAGTTCATGTTTGCTGGTTTTGCTGTGAGGGAGGACTGTAAAAGACAGTAAGGTTTCATGACAAACACCGTATTCCATTTACTCACTTTATCTTAAGATGTTTTCGCATTGTCATGGTTGTGGAGGTCATGTGCTGTGAGATACAGCATTTAATCATGGTCTTTGCGTCTCGACAGAAATGTGGCTTCTAAGTGGCATTTCTCCCTCACAATTTTTAATAGTGCTGAGAAAGTCATATTATTCAATTTTTTGGGTCATGTAAGCCTGTGAGATCAGCAATAATCATGTCCTTTGTAACAGGAAATGTGGCTTCTAATTGGCATTTCTCCCTCACAATTTTTAACAGTGGATGTGAGAGTCATTTTTTTATAATTTTTTGGGTCATTGCGCTTTGAAAGTGCAAGCAATTACTACAAGGGTCCTCAGTTTATAAAAAATGTTGTTTCTACCAGACATTTGTTCTTTAATTGAACAAAGTGGCTCTAGGGTCATGATTGAATTTTTGGGGGCATTTTGCTGTGACCATGCAGCTATACTACAGGTCATATTCTAAAAAAATGTTGTTTTCTAACAGTAATTGTTATTCAAATTGACCCAATAGTGGTCAAGGGTCCATGCTTTGAATTTTTGGGGGCATTTGTGTGACATGCAGCTATAATCCAGGTCCTATCTAAAAATTGTTGTTTTCTAACAGGACTTTTGTTCTTCCAACAATTGTCAAGAGTGGCTCAAGGGTGATGCTGCTGTAGAAACAGGAATAGGTTAGGACACTGTTAATGGACACATATTCAAAATGACTTGTTTTGCCAAGATTTTACATTAGCTATCAATCCCTGTATTGAGACAACCCATTTTATACAATGAAAAAAAGAGATACAAAGACATGGTTGGGGATTCCATCCTTATTTTAAAAATGTTTTTTCTAGTAATTAAAGTACTAAAAAACTTGGGGGGGGGGGGGGCATGTACAAATATAGCGTTAAAAAATTCCTCTGAATTGTACCAAGGGGTGTGGTACATGGAAATTGACCAGATGTAGGTTATTCTGAGGACATGGAGTATGGAGCGATGGACAGAGAACAATGTACAGGGTCCATTTCCTCCAGCACGTTGAGTATATGAGGAAATATGAATGCCAAGATAAAGGGCACTGGGTTGTATACAGGAAGCGTTAACCACAGTATTTCCAAGTGAAGCTTCATTGGTCCACACTATACCGGGGGGCAAGCGTACCAAGTATTGACTGTGTATAGAGGATGGGCTTGGTGTTATCACACTTCCGACTTCCGCACTCTGCTTCAGACGGACAGTTTTCGTTGCTGAGTCATCAGGGCATTTTAACCTGCGTGTTAATAGATCGACGGACGCCAGACTGGGCCTTTCAACGCACCCACTGTAACTCAGGCCCTGGGTCATTGCTGTGGCCAAGGATCAGATATATCATGCCAGTGAAACTATAATGGTGTTGAAAGACTCCTTTTTCGGCTCTTTTTAATCGTGGGGGTCATGCAGGTTTGGAGGCTAATTGTGTGGCCAGACAGGTATAGTCATGTCCTGTTCAACTAAAATGTGTCAGTGGTGGAAGACTCCTTTTTCGGCACTTTTTATCTGGGGCTAATGCAGGTTTGGGCTCATGGCTGTGGCCCAGGACAGATATTAGTCATGGTCAGTTCAAGTTAGATGTTGGTTCAAAATCATACTGCATTCTGGCACTTTTTAATTTGTGGGTGATGCAGGTTTTATGGGTCAGGCTGTGGTACAAGAAAGGATAGTAAATGGTACCTGTGACTATTTTTCTGTGACTTTTATAACCTATGTGTTTTTGCCTAAGATGTAGCATGTATCCATTTGACTGTTGTGGATGTTAATTTCAGCTTCTCCAGCCTTGTTTGGGTGTAATAATGAAGGTGTGTTGCTCTCCCTTAGACTTTAATGGTCATCGCGCATAATCGATGCTCACTATCGTAAAACCTTATCGTAGCGGCCGATATCGACTACGATCGATCTCGATAGCCAACGCAATCGCTCAACACTAGTGAGGGAGATTTTGGGTCCCTGGTGCAAAAAGTGATATGGTCTCCTGCCGGTTCCCATGTGCCATTTCAATACTGGTGTCTTGTTTTTGTAAAAGGGTGCCCCGTAGCTGCTGGTATGCTGAAACCTGTTGTGGCTACGCCAATCCTCATGTTTTCAGTTGCCCTTGAACAAAATGAATTATTTTAGCCTATGAATTTTTTTCTGTGACTTTTATTGCTTTATTGTCTTGCTTAAGATTTTGAATATATCCAATTTCACTGTTGTGGATGTTAATTCCAGCTTCTCCTCACTGTTTGGGTGAAGAAGAGCTGTTGTTCCTCTCTCATAGACTTTAATGGTCATCGGCGATAATCGACTATCTACATGATAATTGCCGATATCGACTATCGATCCGATAATGATTGTTGACACAATTGCTCAACACTACTTAAGATATGTCGGTAACACAACTACATCTCATCAGCCCTGGACAAATGTTAAGTATCTGATATCTGAAAACTGTAGCACTTACACTATGTTTGTTGGGCAAAAAAATCCTAGGTCAGCTTGGACTTTTACAAACCTCTCCCTACAATGACGTTTTAGCTGGAAGATTTTTCTTGGTCCAACTAAGACAGTATGAATGATTCATAATTTCCAGACATAAGGCGAGAAAAGACAGTGAAAGCGAAGTCCAAAGTAAGTGGAGAATGCACTCCCTATTTTTGCATCAATATGGAACATTTGAGATTATTGGTGCACAGTTGGCACACATAAATTGGATAATGTGCACAAAGATTTCAAATTTTGAAATATTTCCATGATTTTAACAGTTTTATATTACCAGGAATTAACTTATTGTCTTTTTCCCAAAATGTTTCTTTAGTTGGAGAAGAGCACCATTAATTATTAACCTTGTGTTTTCTTGTAGGCCTTAAGAAAGGAATTTTTATTTTTTTTACATTTTAAACAATTTGAAGTAAAGACACTAAAATCTAGAGAACTTTTGATTTTAATTATTGCCTTTTTTGTTTTTGTGGCATTGATATTTTGTAGGGTTTTTTTTTGTTTTTTTGTTCTGTTTTTTTTCCTTTTCATTTTTTTGTCTGAAGCTTTTTGTGTTATATGTGTGGAAATTTATGAAAGACCTTTACTTCTTTGTGGGTTTTTGTTAGTTTCTTTGCTAGTTTTTTTGCTAGATCTTTGTTTGCTAGATATTTGTTTTTCCTAGATCTACAGGTGATAGAGGTGCCTGCTGCCAGACTCCAGGGGGCAGGAACAAGTGACAGACTTACAAGGAAGATAAAGTGGTTGTAAATCTTCCAGAAATAGGCTCCAGTTTGTAAGCAGTCACCTTTTTGGGACACAATTTTCTCTGAAGTTAAATATCTTTCTCCAAAACTTTTGCTATTCTGAATATTTATCTCCCTGTAAGTCTGAAGACTTTCTGAATGTTTTTTGGACTAGCAGGTTACTGCAGAGGAAGGGTTCGGTTTGCCTCCTATTTTCATGCATTTTCAGAATAATGCATTACAGATACCTTAACACTTAGCTGAGATATTTTCTACTTTCTTAAATTAATTAACACGATGTACAGCAGTCCTGTCCTCAGTGCTGCAACAGTGGTCACCACTTGACTCACGGACAGTATTATAGTATGTGGAGGACTAATCTGTTCAATGACAGAGGGAGAGAGTGAGGCTACTATATCTCTCTTTTGTTTTGGTTTTTAGCTGATCAAGAGTGTAAAGCCTCAAAAGAAGAGTTACAGTCCGGTTACCTTTGTAGGACACTGTCTGTCAGCTGGTGGACCTGAGTCCATCTAGGAATCTAGTGCAGCTCAGGACATTCCTGGGTTTGAAATCATATTATAATGCTTTAATATGATTAGCTTCTTTGCTCATGCAGCTTCTCTATGAGTGTTTGGCTACACAGCCATTTGTGCTGACAGAAGAGACCCTTAACAATTTCCAAACTTTGAAGATGTTAATTGCCTCTGCACCTGCACTTGGCACAACACACATGACTATGACAAGCCATTCTCACTGTACTGCACTGAGATAGCTGGTCATGCCACGTCAGTCCTAACACAGTCACAAGTCACATGGTGTACAGCAGAGACCAGTAGCAAATTATTCAGCCAGGATGGCGAGAAGAGTCCTCTTATGCATACGAGCAGTTACTACAGTACAAGTACTTCTACACAAAACCTTCGAGATTGTACTGGATTACCCCGTAATAATATACACTGTATGATGTACATAGTATTCTTTCTCAGGTGCAACCACGACATATCTCTATGGCCCTAGTAGAAAGAAAAACGTGTGAGTACTTATTTGTATACAGAGGAGGATGTTCAAAGACTTTTGAATAATGCCAGATGTGATGTTTCCTTCCTCCGTTTACCATCTATTGACATTTTAAAGAGGAAGTTTGAACAAGAAAATAAGAGACTTATTACGATAGAACTTCATTTAAATACATTGGTTGAATATTATCGTGTTAAACGCATTCCGAGAGGTTTGCGTTCTCATCTCCGTCCAACTTTTTTTCTTCAGGATGAGGAGTTCTGTAAAAAATTTGAGAGTGTTAACAACAAATATGCGTTTGAGCTAATTTTACTAAATATTGAATATCTACAGAAGGAGTTGTTATCGTTACAAAGTGATGTTCAATTGTGTGAAATGCAAATCAAGTCTTTGTTAACAATTGATGAGTTTGGATCCTTTAAGGAGAAATTGGGACAGAAATTGGCTAGACATAGGATTGAAGTTGAAAGAATGAAACGAGACAAGTGGCATAGGGACCTTGAGGATTATGAGGGTGGAAGGATTTACAATTGGCAGGGCCAATATAACCAACGTATCCCAGCTAGAAAGACCTTTCAAAGGTTTAATAGACCTATGTTTGGGTATACAACTATGGACTCTGATTCTACTGACGAGTCTACTAGATCTGATTTTTTAGAGGGACGGAATCAAGGAAAAGGAGAAGCCTCAGGAGGGGGGGCCGGAAGCATCGCAGAGCACAAAAGAAGAAATCAGAGAGGCAAAATGAATCAACAGAGGGAGAACACAGTCAGGCCATCAACCAGGAGAATCCCAGAAAAAAAGATGAGGTGAACTTGTTGTTAATATTTCTTTTTAATTACAGTTTCAGAAATACTTTGTTAAAAAAAGGTTATCATTCGCCCCTCTATAATTTGTTTGGGTTTCAATTTAAAATTGACCCCAAACTTTTTTTTTGGGGCGTTTTGAAGGAAGAGTGAATTTTTCACCATCAAACAAATCATGTTGTTAAAACAACATCAGACTTAAAACAGATAAAAGAATTACTTAAAAACCGGATATTCAGAAAGCCCCAAATTATCATTAAGTGGAACAGGGCCCTGAGGGAGCTTTTGAACAACCCTTTGATTTTTTGTAAAACCACTGACAAAGGGGGGGGGGTCGGGGGTGAGGACAGAGTAAAGTATGATTTTGAAGTTTCCCGAAAATTGCGGATGAGGCTGTATACATAGTAGATATGATCCAAAATTTAAGTATGAAAAAAAATAATTCCTTGTTGACGGGCCAATTTGGGTGAAGGAATTATTGATAAAAAATTGGGAAATTTTCTTAAGGTACTTCTCCATTTCCCCCATATTATTAACTTCCCAAAATACATAAATTTTGGTGGACCCCCCGGTGGGACCCATTGTTTCGGGGGGGGGGGGTCGATCTTTAAAAATATTGCCATTTTTCTTGACAAATCTTGGGGGTCCTTCCCACGCTGCCCCCCCCTACATAGGGAACATCAGATTTCCTTTTAAAAAAATACAGGAGATTAGTTCCCAGAAAGGGTGTTCCTATGTCTTTTGATGTGGTTTTCACGAAAACATCGATAAACACTCTGATGGACTAGCGGCAGTGTCGGGATCGTGCCGATGCAGGTTGGGCTCCGAAATTTTCCCCTTTTTTTTTCTCTCACCCGGAGAGTCCTCATGAGGAATTTTTTCCTTTTGGGGCCCTTTTTACCCAGAAGCGTGGGACCGCCCTGGGGTCCAATGTGGCCCCCCACTTTTGCAACATCTAATGGAGCCGGAGGAGGAAAGTATTTCCACTCAGGGTTTTGGGGGCACTCCTGCTTGGTGGCGATAATCGACATGTTTTTTTTCCCTTTGGCAGGGTCTTTTGGGGGAATTGTTTTGTTCCTTCCTTTTTGAAAATGTTGACCTGGCCTTAGTTTTACCAAGGTTGGTCCAACACTTCATGAAATTTTGGGGCACAAAGTATACATTTAAGATAGACTTGAGAAATGATTGTTGTAAAACAACAGACAAAAAAAATCCTTTTTATTACAAGAGTTTTCACCCCCAACATATGATGGACTCGCTCCCTTGGAGCCATTATTGAGGGTTAAGGTCGTATTGATGAGACTAAAAATTTAACTAAAATTGATGAGATTTTTTCGGAATTTTTCCCAAAGGGTTTCCTAACCTTGTTGAGTGTATGAAGGATCGAATTAAAAGGGTTAAAAAAATTGATTTTTTAAACCTCGGATAAAAAAACCAAATAAAAACCCTTTTTTTTACAAATATGGTAAAATTGGGCCCAAAATAGCTGAGGGTTTTTTAAAAAAGGAATGGCAATCTTACAGAAGGCCTCCCGATTTAAAGGAATTTTTTAATAACCCGTGATGGCCTTTTGGAGAAGTAAAAAATCTTCGGGAAAGGTTGGTAAAAAAGGGTCTCCCTTCTCCTCTTGGTTTGAGACGTCCTTTTTTGGCCCCCCCAAACGGGGGAATTTTCCCCTGCCCAATTGGGTTTAAAAGTAAAAAACAGATTTAAAAAGGTTTTCACTCCAAAGACAGGTTTAAATGATAAATTTTGGGAAAAGGGTTTTCGGTCGAACCCCATATGCCATCTAATGATACCTGTCCCCGTAGAAAATTTAAAGGGGAAACGACATGAAGTCCGGAAACGTTTAAAAACATAAAAGTACGTAAAGGGGGGTTTTTGATTTTCGGGTACACGACATTTTATCGAAAAAAACCATTAGTATCTCAGTTGAGGTTTAGAAAAATTACATGTGCCCCCCTTTAGAAGAGGGGGGGATCGGAGGATTGTTGTTAAAAAAAATTGAAGTGGATTTTTGTTGAACCTTACATCCGAATGATTAAATCTTTAAATTTAAAACTACTTGTTTGGGGCCCCCTGTATACATTGTTACTTTGTTTTTTTAAAATTTTTTTTTATAAATTCACCCCACATATTTTTTAAAATTTCTATATTATCTCCTTGGGGTTGAAAAAAGGGATGGGGGACCTCTAAATTATATTGTCTTTTTGGGATGTTATAAAAATTATATTTTTTATTTTTTTTTGTCTTTTTGGGACTTCATTTTTTTCTTTTTGTTTTTGCTCTTTTTTTTAAATTGACTGTTTTTTCCCTTTCCTTTTTTTTTTGGGGTTTTTAAATTTTGGGGCCCAAAATTTTACAGCGTGGGTTTCTATTATTTGCCCCTTCTGTTTAGGGGCCCCTTCTTCAGGGGCAAAACTCTGTATGTGCGGGATGAAGTTTGGGGGCCCAACCCTTTGCTGAGGGTTTGCTGTCAGGGTTTAAATGATAGCTCCTTCTTGTTGCATGATTTGACAGCTTAGCAAGGTGTTATAGTTTTTTAAATACTTAAAGGGGTCCCTTTAGACCATATTTAAACAACAGTTTTCCCCTTATAAAAAAATAGAGACATTTAAAATTTTTAAATGCCTTTTTTAAATACATTTTAAATGTACAAAAACGATTGGTGCAATGTCCGGGTTTGCCTGTTTTTTACCTATACTAAACTTTAAAATAATAACAAGTAACTGTCCCTTTTTCCTTAATTTGGGGGATTTTTTTGGTGACACTTGACATCCCAAAATGAAGATGTGTATTCCTCCGACATGCTGATGGTTTTGTAGCCCATAGTAAAACTGCTTTGCCCCGGGGGCTTTTGCTGCGCAGTAATCATTCTGGGACCCGTTTCAACGCATTCTGACGGGCCCCTCGCCCCCTTTTTAGGAAAACCATTGATTGGGGGTTTTTTAATCTTTGGGAAACTTTTTTATGTCACAGATTTTATTGGTTTTTTAAAAATTTTGTCTTTTTTTATTTTCCCCACTGATTGGAATTGACTGATGGGGTTTGTGTACTTTAAATCACTATATATACTTGCAACTTGTAATTTTTATTATGCTTGAAAAAGGTCTATCACTTAATTTTGGGCCGAAAATTTTCATTTGTGTACTCTGGGTTTTACAATTAAAAAGACTTTTATGCTGACATCTGCTTCTTCAAATTTTTTTTTAACACTGTGTCATTTTGTGCCACTGGTTTTTACCTCATGCTGCTGCTGCCCGGAAACCCACAAAACTGTGGGCATTGTCCCCCTCTGGGCCTATCCTGTTTTTGCCACCTTTCCCGAATGTGATTGTGCCACTGTCTGACCTCCCCCCTTTTCCCGTGGCTTTCTGCCGTTTTCCCCACACACTGTGCAAATTTTCCCACTCGTGGGCCTACTCCTGTTTTTTTCCACCTCCAGAATGTCATTTGGTTTCCCCTGCCTGACCTCTTTCTGCCCGCTGCCTGACCTACACACTGTGTCCCTTTTTGCCCCTGTCGCCTCATGGGGGGCTCCTGTGGCTGCCGGCCGTGCCCTTAAACCCCCATGGGGCCCTTGTTTCCCCTCTGTTGGGCCCACCCCTGTTTTTTCCACCTCCAGAATGTGATTTTGGCCACTGTCTGACCTAGCTGCTGCTGTGGCTGCTGCCCTGACCCTTTCCCCACTGTGTCATTGTCCCCCTCCGTGGGCCCACTCCGTTTTTGCCAAACCTCCAGAATGTCATTGTGCCACTGCCTGACCTCACGCTGTTGCTGTGGCTGCTGCCGTGACCTACACACTGTGTCATTGTCCCACTCTGTGGCCTACTCCTGTTTTTGCCACCTCCAGAATGTCATTGTGCCACTGTCTGACCTCATGCTGCTGCTGTGGCTGCTGCCGTGACCTACACACTGTGTCATTGTGCCACTGTCTGACCTCATGCTGCTGCTGTGGCTGCTGCTGTGACCTACACACTGTGTCATTGTGCCACTGTCTGACCTCATGCTGCTGCTGTGGCTGATGCTGTGACCTACACACTCTGTCATTGTGCCACTGTCTGACCTCATGCTGCTGCTGCCGTGACCTCCACACTGTGTCATTGTGCCACTCTGTGACCTATTCCTGTTTTTGCCACCTCCAGAATGTCATTTTGCCACTGTCTGACCTCATGCTGCTGTGGCTAGCGCCGTCACCTCCACACTCTGTCACTAATGTTGCCACCTGAGCTCTCAGCTTGTTTTTTTACAGCTTTCTCTGGCATGACTTTATCAGGCAACATTCCCGCTTCAGTTTTTTTGTCAGTTTTGCCCTCTTAAGTGCCCAGGGAAATTTATAGTGAAGCGATTCTAAGAGCAGCGGCAGTCATGTGCGTGTCTTACTAAAACACAACATTGTATGAAGACCAAACCAAGCTCCCTCTGCATATTTAAGCATGGCACAATGTTCTACAGCACCCTGCAGGCTCTGTGCAGCCTGGAAATAGCTGTTTTTTAACGTGATTCGTGCCGAAGTAATTCGGAACGAAGTTATTTTTTGCTGAGAAATTCGGCGAAGTGAACGAAACGAATTTCGGGAAATTCGCCCATCTCTAATTGTGTACATTCAATAATGTACACTACAGACACTGAGTTACAGTTGAGAAATTGTCTAATCTTATACTGTCATCCCTGTAATCTAAACTTCTTTGTGACTTTTGAAAACATGCATGTTTTGCACGGATATGCACCACACTTATAGAAGCCTTGATGTCTCAGCCAATTGCTATCAGATGTAGATGCAGAACAAAAGAGATTGGGGCTGATGGAATCTCTAATAGTACGTGATTTTTTAGCAACTATTCTACAGCCCTGAGATAAGATATGCTTCAACAAATCGTCTTCATATAATACCGGTAGGTATTTATGTACAATATTTTGAATATCAGAAAAACAGACATTGTATTCCACAGCCAAAGTAGGAATTTTGAAACTATTTTGAGCACGTTGTTGTGGATGAAGTAAGCTTGCTGGATAATCTTTCTTCTGCATCATCCCACCCTTCACTGTTCATTCTCGCTCCTGAGTCACTGTGTTTGTTTGAGATCAGTGGGAGGGGATAGCACATCCCTGCTCTCCCGCCCTTCTCTGAGTACACATGTCACTGTCCTCTCCCTATGCAGTCTTATTTTGTAAGAGCAGTTTACATACCACAGGTCTGCAGTCAGTCTAGACAGTCTTCTATGAACTCGAAGCACTGATCTCTTCTCTTCTCACAGCTGGAGGTTTGTTATAGTTTCTGGCTGTGCAAAGTTATATGTTACCGGCACCTTTTTCTGAGTGAGAGAGGCAGGATTGCGCACTCCCATGAATACGACTGGGGGTCAGACCGAATGTAAATTAGTAGAGCCGTCAGCCAACGAAATGAAAGGAGGTTGGATCCGACCGGCACTGGGGAACAGTGTTTACAGAAAACGTAAATAAGGAAGACAGTGAAAACAAGACAGCTTTGCTAATGACATCCAAGTGCAAAGTTGCTTGTTTTCACTGTCCTCTTATTCTGAAGACCATTTAATGTAATGATCCAACCCCTTTAACTGTCCATGTGGACATACCTATGTAGGTCAGACAAGCAGAAGTATTAGAGTTTGCCTTAACGAACACAGGTCTGCGATCAGACTGTATAGGCAGAAGAGAGAACAATGCGGTAAAGAGGAGGATAATATTGGAGACAAAAAGTATGGTGAAAATAGCGTTGCTAGACACTTTTATGAATTGAGACATAGTGTTGAGCGATTTTTATCGACAAAGTTGAAATCGGCAAGGTTTTTATGGTGATCGAAATTTTCAGATCATGCGATAATTAAGGTTAAAATCTGTGCATCATCTATTAAGATCGCGCCATTTTCGGCGCTTCCTGTAATTTTGGCGGCCAGCAAATCAGATTACAGAATAGAGCAGGGTGAGATGTGTGTGCAACATCATGACTGGGATGTGTATGGTTGCGATTGGTTGGAAAAATCACAAGACCTCGTTTTACATAGAACAGCGTTTCCTGTTTCAGCCTTAGTGTCTCTCAGCGTCTCATAGGAATAGGACGTGCGCTCTGCCTGTGGCCAAACAGCTCAGCGAAATTAGTCTATTCTGCACAGAGAACCCTCGACTAATTAGCTGTGATCCTTCCAATTTAGTTAGATTAGAGATTTGAAGATTTTATGTAGTTAGCTAGAGAATTTTAAAGCAGCATCTACCGCTGTAAAGTCACGGAGGGAGCGGGGGCCCCGCGGGCGAACACAGACAAGCGCTATCTATAAAGAACACTGGATAAAGTTCACCAAGACTTAGTGTAGACATTGCACTGCAATATCTTTATTATTAACAGTTTGCTATTGAAATATTTCCTGGATATTGGGCAGCCTGAACTTATATTGGATACACATGTAACTGCAGGTCTCTTTGTTAGGTGCCAAAAACTCCACTTTTATTATCAGTATACATTTCAGATAGGTGTTCATTTTCAATTTTACCCATTAGACCTGTGTTGATATATCCACCTTGCAGTTAAATTACAAACCAGTAATCTTGTAGTCAGCACAGGTTGTTTGTTGCCAAAAATACCGTGTATCATACGAAAACATAACAGTTACGTGTTTTTTTACTTTTGCGCACCCAGCTTTGTTCATTGACGCAGCTTCCACGTAAATCTTAAAACATCAATTCTATAGTCACCACAGGTGAATTGAAAGGTGCAAAAAATACAGTGTATTATACGGAAAACATAACAGATACGTGTTTTTTGACTTTTGCGCACCCAGCTTTGTTAATTGACGCAGCTTCCAGTAAATCTTAAAACAGCAATTCTATAGTCACCACAGGTGAATTGAAAGGGCAAAAATACCCTGTATTTTACGAAAAAAATAAACAGTACGTGTTTTTTGGACTTTTGGCACCCAGCTTTGTTTTTGACGCAGCATCCCCGTAAATCTTAAAAAAAGCAATTCTATAGCACCACAGGTGAATTGGGC
>JAODAL010051741.1:0-26484 GCA_025379985.1 Phyllomedusa bahiana | reverse complement strand
CGATCTTTTTTTTTGCTTTGAAAGGTTAAGTATTTGAGCCTCTAAATGTTTTTCTGTCACTCTTAGAGCCAAATTTTCTTCATTAAGTTATTCCACATATCCAGTTTACTGTTATGGATGCTAATTACAGCTTCTCCTCGCCTGTATAGGTATTAAAATTAATCAGAACATCTTCTCCCATTGACTTTAATGGGGTTCGAATTCAAGTTTGAATAGAACCTTGAACCGAATACAATAAAAGTTCAAGGTTCTAATCGAACTAGAACTTTTTACTGTTTGCTTTTCTCTATTGTAGAAATTTCTCAGAATGATCAGTTCTATTCAGTTAAATGGGGATGTTTCTGCAGAAGCACTGGATTTCTACAAGCCTCCTCCAGAGTATTAGAACAGTCACAGAAACATCTTCAGGAAATCAGCCTTGTATTACTATCCCCTAGAAGAGGGTAAATTCTAATATCTTCTTAACTGAAGTCCAGCTTCTCCTGATCCAATTCCTCAGTGTTCACCAGACTTGTAGGTTCTTTCTGGAAAGAGGAGCAAATGGTGAATATTTCTATGTTCCATGTGATATAACCTATATATTCTGAATGAATGTGAAGTTCCCTTACCTGGGCTGGAATATAAGATCATCTCTCCCACTGTCTCCGCCATAACCTTCACTTCCTTACTTCATTGGAGACAGTGGTTATGGCACAAGGGGCAGCAAAGATTTGAGTGGAGCCAGGTAGAAATACAACCCTGATGTAAGTAATGGGAGCATGGAAGTACGGAAGCTCCCCCATCTCATACTCTGTCATGTAGATGACACATGACTGGGTCTCCTCCTCATATGTTATGTTCCTTGCTGGAGTGTTCACAATTTGCAGGCCGCCATCTTCACTGTAGAGATGGATGTGTACAGCTGGTGTTGGTGGCTGCATTTGTGGTATTGCCTGTGGTCTCATCAAGCCCATTCCCTGCAGCTGAATGTGGTGGTTAGATAGATAGTTCCCAAGATATGAGTGTACAGGAGATCTGTTTTGAGCTGGCATCTCCCTAGGTCTGTGGCTGGGTGCAATGGGAGAGCTGTTCTCCCTGCTACTCTCTCCAGTTGCTCTGGAGGGCTCAACAGGGGCAGGTCGTAGCAGAGAGAGGCTTCTATCCCTGCTCTTTTGTTCCCTGTGGCATGGAGAAGTTCTGGCCCATTTCCCTTTCCTCACTGTGACAGCGAGTTCTTCATGTCCCCTGCACAGTGGAGAAGATCTGGCCCATCTGCCTGAGTTCTTCTTGTCCCTCGTGCCGTGGAGGAGACCTGGCCCATCTTCCTGTCCATGCTGCTCTCTCCTATTGCTCTGGAGGGTTCCGCAGGGCGTCTAAGCAGAGAAAGGCTTCTATCACTGCTCTCCTCTTGTTCCCCGCGGCGTGGAGAAGTTCTGGCCCATTTCCCTTTCCTCACTTTTGCAGGGGTTTTTCATCCCCCCTGGCAGTGGAGAAGTTCTGGCCCATCTGCGGTTCTTCTTTCCCCCGTCCAGGAGGAGATTGGCCATTTCCTGTTCTCGCGGGAAAAAGCATTTGTCCCTCTTTGATGCCATTACTGGTAGAGGGTTTTCCGGATCCTTTTGGAAGACTCAGTTTTGGACAGTTTGGGTTTTAACTTAAAAAGGAAATTTAAGGGTAAAAAAAGTATAAGCTTTTATTTCTATGAGTTATCTTGCTTCTATTTCTATGAGTTATCTTGCTCTGTATATCCCTTCACTATGTATATGACAAGGCAGGGAGAATTCCAACTAAAGGTACCACAGCATCCCAAAGTGGTAAAGGTGGAGAATGCACTGTCTCTCCTGAAACATTACCCAACGACACAGGGATAGCTCCTCCCAGGAAAGCTCTTGCTGAGGGAGAATATTGTCTGTCTCTACCCAAATATATCACTTGTCTTGATTTTCGGGTCAGCCCAACCAGGATAGTTGTCAGCAATCAGCTGGCGCAGCTCTCGGGAGCTCATCGCTCTGTTACCCGAGGATGGATGGAATAGTAGAGAACTAAGGGCCACATGTATTAAAACTGTCTTGTCGAAGACTTTCTTTTTTGCCCATTGCAACCCAAAAGGTTCCCCTTAATTTAATTAGTGTCTGAAGAAAGGGCACTCTGATTGGTAGCTATGGGCAACACAGAAAGTCTTAGACCAAGACAGTCTTCATACATGTCCCCCTAAGTTCTCAGGTGGTGCCGGAGTTGCTGTGCCCTGATCAAAGATCAATGAAAAGCAATTGAAGTAATCATTAGATTTGTAACACAAACTAGTTTACTCTTCCACAACTAAAGTATAGTGTCTGTAAAGACATCAACTCAAGAAATGGCAGTGATGTTACTGTGCCCTGAGATTGTATACCCTTCTGAAATTATGATGTCATTGTGACATCATAGATGCTCAAGACCACATCCACTCATAATGAGTGACACCTAAGGGTTGTAACCGATTATTTTATCCTTTTTTTGACCCGTTTTTTGGGGCCCCAAAAAAACTATAAAAAAAAACGTATCTACAATTTTTCAGTGTGATTTAAATTGGTTTCAATGTAAAACAGCATCTACTTAGCGGTATCGCTGTGTGTGTTTAGGGTGTTTTTTCAAGGGTTTTTTTTCGGATCCTTTTTAAAGAATTGACATGTCAATTCTACTTGGTTTTACGCAAGTGAAATTCCATAAGAAAAATGGGGTGCGCTTTTGGAGCCAGAAAAATGGATTCAAAAGCACAACATACTTTTGGGTACATTTTGGATGCGCTTTTGATATGATTTGATCTAGAAGAACTATTTGATTTTTAGTATCATAATGACACAATAGAGGGCGATTCCAGCATTTTACATGTGTTTCAGATGAAGCCCAATAGAGGGTACTTCAGATTTTACAGGGGTTTTTAGATGAAGCCAAAAGAGGGCGTTCCAGATTTTTCATGTGTTTAAATTTATAAATCATTTTTATATGTATTAAAATGATAAAAAAGCAGTTTTTTTGGTTTAAAAGGGGTGTTTAAAAATTATAGAAGTTTGTGTAAAAAATGTATTAATGTTTTAGATAAATGTTTATTTTGAAAGTTGTGTGGTTTGTATAATACTAAAACCCCCTCAAATTCCTAACATTAATAATATAAAAAGTGATTTATAAAATTAAAACATGTAAAATGCTGGGAAAAGCCCTCATTGGGTTCATTGAAATCATGTAAAATGCTGGAATGATTTACTGTGTATATATATTAAAAAAACATATGACAAAGGCATACCAAAACACATCCAAAAACGTATGCAAAACGCATCCAAAAAGAGCATCGGCAGCTTTGTTTTTTGGTACTTTTTTTGGATGCAGTTTCTCTTCTGGTAAAAAAAAAACAGATAAAAAAAATGGATAAAAAACGGATCCAAAACATGTGTAAACAGACCCTAACCCTGATCATAGCTTTGTGACATCACAACAGTGACGCCACCATGTTGCTGCAATTAGGGTTGAGCGATTATTATCGACAAAGTTGAAATCGGCAAGTTTTTTGTTGATCAAAATTTTTTTTTCATGCGATAATTTTGGTTAAAAATTTTGATTCATCTATTAAGTCGCCCATTTTCGGAGCTTTCTGTCATTTTGGCGGCCCGCAAAAAGCTTACAGAATGAGCGGGTGGATGTTTTGTGCGACATCATGACTGGGATGTGTTGGTTGCGTTTGGGCTGGAAAAATCCAGTCCTCGTTTTACATGAACCCCCTTTCCTGTTCAGCCTCGTGTCTCTCAGTGTCTATAACAGTGGGACGTGCGCTCTGCTGGTCAACAGTAGCGAAATTATTCTATTTCTTCACAGAAAAACTCTACTTTTAGCGTGTTCCTTAAACTTAGTTAGATTAGAGTTTGGGAAAGTTTTTGTGTTGGGTAGAAAATTTTTAAAGGGGAGCATTTCCCGCTGTAAAGTAAAAGGGGGGGGAGGGAGGGCCTGGGGGCAAACCAGACAAGCTCTATAAGAATATGGATAAAGTTCACAAGACTTGTGTAGAATTTGCACTGCAATAGCTTTATTTTTAACAGTTTTCTTTTGAAATTTTCCGGGAAATTTTGGGCGCCTGAATTATATTAGGAAAAACCCTCTTTTCTAGTAAATGAGGTCTCTTTGTTAGGTGAAAAAACCCTTTTAATTATCAGTATGGTGTTCATTTTCAATTTGCCTTTCCCACCTTTGCGTATATCCCCCTTGCAGTTAAATTGAACCCAGCTTTTTTGTGCAGAAAGGTGATAGGTGCCAAAAAATCCCTTGTATTATCGAATAAATTTCAGATACGTGTTTTTTGACTTGGCGCACTACGCTTTGTTCATTGAGGGCACTTGCACTTAAAATGGAATAAGCAATTTTGTGTCCCCACGGGTAAATTTTGAAAGGTCCAAAAAAATACCTTGTATTACCCAAATACATTTCAATAGGTTTTTCACTTTGGCGCAGGCCGTTTGGATAGTTTACTTGCAGAAAAATTTGAATCCGAAATTTGTGTATTTCCCAAGGTGAATTAAAGGGTCCCCAAAAAAAACCCTTTTATTTATCCGAATACATTACAGAAAAGTGTTTTTTCACTTTGGCGATACAGCTTTGTTCATTGAGGCCCCTTCATTTTAATGGGAATACTGCAATTTTTTGTGCCCACAGGTGAATTGTAGTGCCAAAAAATCCTTTTATTATCCGAAACATTCAGTACGTTTTTTTTCATTTTGGTGCATCAGCTTTGTTCTTTGAGGTATTTGCACTTAAATGTGAATACAGCAATTTTTTGTAGTCCCCAGGTGAATTGAAAGGTGCCAAAAATACTTGTATTACCCGAATCCCATTAAGATACGTTTTTTTTCCATTTTGGGCGCAGTAAGTTTGTTGATAGATTACTTTGCATTTAAAATTTGAATACGCAATTTTTTTAGTCGCCACAGCTGAATTGTAGGTCCCAAAAAAAATACCTTTTATTATCGAATACTTTACAGATACGTGTTTTTTTATTTGGCGCACTAAGCTTGTTCATTGAGGCCCTTGCATTTAAAAGTGAATACAGAATTTTTGTAGCCCCACAGGTGAATTTAAAAGGTGCCCAAAATACCTTTATTATCCGAATACATTTCAGATAGTTTTTTTTCTTTTGGGCATCCAGCTTTTTTGATAATCTACTTTGCAGTTAAATGTAAATCAGCAATTTTTTTTTTTGATTTGAGGGTTTGAAATAGCTTTTGTTTTGCCGTCTTTTAAAAGGTTTCCCCAAAACTCTTCCTACCTTCAAAAAATTTTTATATTTGAAATGGGGAAAAAACATTGGACAAAAAAAGGTTTAAACCAAAACTCCCCCCCTCCCCCCCCCCTCGTCCTCAGGCCGGCCCATGCTTCAGGGCCAAACTCAGCAAAACCCTCCAAATTGCCCGGGAATGCAACCCCTCGGTTCACCCCCCCCCCCAAACCCAAAATTTAATTCCTCCAAGCTCCCCAACCCCCCACCCCCAAATTTTCCCCCCCCCTGTGGATAATCCTTTCTAAGACCTTTTGATGACAAAATTCGGGTTTGGGGGGGAGAAGGCATGTCAAAAGATCAAGAGGGCCAAAAAGATTTTCTTGCTCTGAGCCCGTTATGTTGCCCTCAGAGGGGAGAAGGAAGCGGTTAATCGGCAAAAATCCCGGGCGGTCGCAAAGCCTGCCCCTCCCTTTTTGTTGTAGCCCGCGTCCTGGTGAGAATGTGGAGACGAAGTGCCCGTGTTGTGATGATGATGCGACTTGCGGATCAAAGTGGTCTTTTCAGCAGAATTTTTTTGCGATGTTTATCACTGGACGAGGAGGAAGAAGGGGTAGTATCAGAACAGGTTCCGCCTCAAAAAGGGGAGGGCGGTCACAGAAGTCCGCTGATTGATTCCCCCAGCCCGTCAGACAAACCCCCCTCCTGCTTTTTCGCTGTCAAAAAGGTCCGGACTTCAAGCCTGGGCCCTTTTTGAGCAAGCCTTGATTCACCCCGCAGTCATATGCCCCCTTTGCCGTAAACCCTAAGTAGAGGGAAGAAAATTAGGTGGGTTTTAACCCCCCACCCAAAATGTCTAGTAAAATGCAGCGAATCATATTTTAAAAAGGAGGCAACACTTGGCCCAAAAAAAAGGCCGACCGCGCCAGGCCTCCAACCCTGTCAACCCTCTGTCTCCGCCTCCTCCTCCTCCCCCACCACCAAGCGTTCCCCGTGCCCATGTCTCTCAGGTCATGATCAGGGGTCAGCCTCGTTCGCCTCCACCGTCGCCCGAGTACCATCAGCACCACCAGAGACCCATCTCCCCCTTCTCCCTTTCCCCCAGTTTGACGACCTGCCGCCCTACAGGGCCAGTTTGCAGCCAGCCCATCTGTTTCCAGGTTTGGGGCAGAAGAAACACTTTAACCCAAAAATCCCAAAGCCAAAAGCCTGAATGTCGGCATTGCCAGGCTTTTGGGCCCTTTGGGAAAAATTGCCTTTCCGTCTGGTGGGAAAAGATGGGTTCCGCCATGTTATGGCCCCTTTCCTGCCCCCAATACAGATGGAGCAGGCATTTCTTTGCCCGAAAAAAACCCCTCCTGCCCCGGCCAGCCCGTGTCATCTAAAATTTCAAATGCGTTTTTTGCTCTATGGCCGGGAAAAATCCCTTTTCAGACACTGGACTAGTAAGCACGGCAAAGGCCCCTTTATCTCTGGGACAGCCCCACTGGGGGAGCTGGGTGGGGTTCTCTGGGGGTGCGGTGGCTCTCAGGTCGGCGCACGCTCTTTTAAAAAAACCCCAGGGATGGTGCAGGGTTCTTTCCCCAAGGTTCTCTTGGGCTCACGTGCCCAGAAAACCAGGCCCTGTTGAAATTAATCTGTTTGGAACCATCCACACCAGGGCAGGCTGTGGACGGGGCCCCTTTCCCCCAACGAGAAAAAAAAACGTGGCTGGGTGCCCCCGAACCTTGTGCCCGGCAAGGTGGTGTGCGATAAACGGGTGAAATTGCTGGCCCCCCCTTAAATTTGGTAGGCTGGAGCAATCCCTTGCCCGTCCATGCATGAAACCTTGTCGTCCAGAAATTTCTAAAGAGCTACCCCGGGTTGGACTGCCCCCCCCGGGGAGGAAGGTCGAAGTCTAAGTTCGCATTTCCGCCGTTCGCACCCTGCTTCGTCCCGCTGGCTGCTTGCAGCGTCAGCTCGGCTTCCCCCGTCAACCTTTCATTGTTGACGTGGCAAAATGCTGGAAATTCCAACCCCCCATGCTCCAGCGATTGTGGCAGCAGCGCAAGCCCTTTTGAGTACGAAGTTTACCTGGCCTGACAAACAGGGGTGCAGCCTTGGGGTGTTGGCCAACCGAGAGTGGAGGCAGGTGAAAAAGTCTGCACCATCCTTCTGTTTTGAAGAAGCCACCCAAAAAGGGCAGTGCGGCGTGCCCCTTTTCAGCTGAGCAATTTTGGTGATCTTTTTCTGGGAAAGATGTTTGGAAACTCTGAAAAAAAAGGTCCCCCCAGACGGAGGAGGAGACGGACACGTGCGGACCGGACCCTTTTCTCTGTCGAATCCCAAGGCCCGACAGTTCTCAATTTTTGGTTTATTAGGCAGTGGTTGGGGGTCCGGGGTAGTGAAGGCAGCGATAGCTCTTCGGGGTGCATATCCAGGCAAGTCAGGGTGTGTTAAAGCTGTGCCGGGAAAGCGGTGGAGGGGAGGAGAAGGTATTACCGAGTCCCTGCCTTGGAAAGGGTTTGGGCGTGTTTTTGGGCGGGGAGGAAAGATGGGGGAAGATCGTTTGTAGGCCCCCGACCCCGAGGGGTTGGGGGGAAAACAAGGTCCATCTTCACATGAGTGCTTGGATGTCCATTTCCTCCAAAATGATCCTCGCATTAAAGGCATCAAAATGAACAACAGTTACGGGGGCCACCCCCCTGGATCCCGGTACAAAACAAAAACTCGCACTTTCCTTCCACCCCCCAAAAAAAGGGGTAAAAGAGGAAAAGGAAAACCTTGCTGATTGATAACGGAGAATCTGTTGGGTTTATTCCGTTCTTCAAAAGTCGGGGGGAAAAAACTAGCGACGTGGAAGCGTAGGGGTGCCTGTAGCCCTAGCGGCAGCAGGGAAGGGGGCAGAAGCCTAATGGGTGACCCCTTGGCAATCTTTATTTACCCCCCTCACCAAGCATGGAATGCAGGGCACACATACAAAAAACCCCGGGACAGTTAAATCATGGGGCACGCTATCTGCGTCTCAACCCGATGTTTTTGGGTGTGTTCCCGGGCCCCAATTTACTTTGGGTGTCAAAATGGATAATGGGCCCGAGCTGCTTGCCCGCCCAAAAAAGGGGGGTTGTCCTGCCCAGCAAAACCCGCGTCATATTGAGCGGACCTTCAGCACAGCTGGAGGGGTATTACAGACAAACGCATCGGCTTTTTCCACAGATAATGTGGTCGTTTGACTTTCATCAAGTGAAAGATGGATCTCGATGTTGTGGCTCCAATTCCCCCGGTCCCCCATTTGTTCCCGGTCTAGTTCACATTCCTCTTCAAACAAAAATTGGTCCTCTTGAAAACGTTGAAATGATTTTTTCTTATGCAATTGTTATTCTCAGTTCCAAAAAGTTTATTTTGGGTTTTGCTGTGAGGAGACGTAAAAGACCCCAAGGTTTCATGAAAACCCGTTTTCCCATTTACTCACTTCCTTTTTAAAATTTTTGAAATTGTCAATGGTTTTGGGGTTTTGTTGCTGTGAGAACAGCTAAAATATGGTCCTTTGGAACAGAAATGTGGCTTCTAAGTGGCATTCTCCCTCAAAATTTTTTAACAGTGGTGAGAAGTCTTTTTTTTTTTAATTTTTTGGGTCAGCTGTTTTGAAATGCAGCAATACTACGGCCCAATTATAAAAAAAAAATGTGGTTTCAAAACGGGGACATTTGTTCTTAAAAAAATTGTCAAGGGGGGCAAGGGTCTGTTTTGAATTTTGGGGGATGTGCTGTAAATGCAGCTATACTACGGGTTCCAATTTGTAAAAATGGGGGTTTTAACAGACATTGTTCTTCAATTGTCAAGAGGGGCCAAGGGGTGTGGTGTTTCAGAACAGGTTAGGTAGGACCTTTTTAGGAAAACATGTTGCAAAATGATTGTTTTTGAAGTCTTTAACATGCTAGAAATCCCTGTTGGAAACCCATTTAATAAAAAAAAAAAGAGAAACAAAGATGTGGGGGGATGCCTCCCTATTTTAAAAGTGTTTCTAGAATTAAAATATTTAAAAACGGCATGCAAAAATAGTGATACAAATATTCCTCTGAATTGTACCCAAAGGGGGACAGGAAGATTGAACAGATGTGGTTACCCCGGATGGTTGTCAAAGTCCATTTCAAATGGGGGGCACTTTTTATCGTTGGTCAGACAGGTTAAATGGTATACTGTGGTCGAAAAGGATTTGTTTAATGTCCCGTTCAACAAAATGGTGGTTAAAAATCCTTTTTCCGGCACTTCTTAATCTGTGGGTCAGACAGGGTTTAAAGGTTACTGCGGTCCAGGACAGGCATAGTCAATGTCCAGTTCAATAAAAAAGGGTTTAAAAAACTCCCTTTTTTTGGGCAACATCCAACCACAGAGACCAGTTAAGGTCTGGTGCCGGAAAAATCTGGTTCAAACCCATGTTTTTGTATGTGTTCCGGACCCAATAGATTCTGGGTATCTAATGGGGGCGAATGGCCGAGTCGTCGCCCCGCCTAGAGGTGTTGTCTGCCCCCGCAGCCAGCGTCATATTGAGCGGACCTTCAGACAGCTGGAGGAGTATTACAGACAAACGCATCCGGCTTTCCACAGATAATGTGGATGTTTGACTTTCCATAAGATGAATTCAGGCATGGACCCTTTTGATGATGTTGTGGCCCCAATTGCCGAGGTCACCGATTAGTTGCCGGTCAAACTTAAACATTCCTCTTCAAACAGAAATGGTCCTCTTGAAAACTTTTTTTTTAAAAGGATCTTTTTCTTACTGCAATTTTTATTCTTTTTTCCCCCAACAGTTCATTTTGCTGGTTTTGCTGTGAGCCGACTGTAGGTATCTTCGCTCCCTAAAGTATGCAGGTCTGAACAGGACCCAATAGAGGTAACAATAGCGTAGGACCCACCTGCACTTGAGGTCCCCTTGACGATTGGGCTTAAACATTTTTGGCCAAAAGGGGTAAACTGAGAACCTCATTTTTTTTCTTGTATTCTAGTTAGCAGTAATGCTTTTTCCAAATTTCCTTTTGTCCATTTGATGGTTTCCTTAGTCCATTAGTGTGCCACTGTTTTTTGAATTTGAATGTTTATATGTATTGCTGCCACACCAGTGTGCATTTGTTTTTTCAAACAAAGTTTTTCCATGTGCAACTCTTTTAAAAGTCTTAATAACATATATAACAGAAACCTGCAATCCGGGGTAGAATCCCTCAGTCCAAGTTGAATCACACGAACGCCAACATCTCGTGCTCGCAGTGTCTCTCGGAGCTGACCTGCCAACAGCTGGCTGCTGATTCCCCTCGCGCCTCGCGCCTCCAACATCTAGTGAGTAGTGAAGTGGGTAGGAAGTGGCGTGCTATGGAAACCAGACAAACATCTAACATAACTAAAAAAGAATGGGAGGCACTGAGAGAGTTGCAGAAGGACGATAGTATAATCGTGAAAAAAGCAGATAAGGGTGGTAGCACTGTCATAATGGATAAGGTTAAATATATGGAGGAGGCAGTTAGGCAGTTGGGTGATAAAGCCGTATATGAAAACATCCAGAAAGATCCCACAGCACAGATTAAAAATCAAATAGATATGGTAATGACAGAGGCAGAAATGGAGGGCCTCATTGATGCTAAATTAGGAAACATGTTAAGGGTTGAACACCCTAGAGTCCCGTTGCTATATCTTGTGCCCAAGATTCACAAATCTTTAATTGACCCTCCTGGGAGACCTATCGTTCCGGGATGGATCAGTATTTCAAACCCATTGCAAAAATATGTTGACAGTTTTTTGCAAACTGTAGTAAAGGTGCTACCACGCTGCCAGACGGATACTAATGACTTACTCACACAATTGGAGGAAGTTGATAACTGTGATGTTACGTTCCTATGCACTCTCGATGTCAAGAGCCTGTATACGAACATTCCCCATGAAGAAGGGATGCAGGCGATTAGACAGAAACTCATTCAAAATTCTAGTCTCTGAAAAAGGCATATTGGGTTCCTGCTACAGTTATTGGAAATGATTCTTACTAACAACTATTTCAGATGCGGGCAAGATTTTTATCTGCATAGACAAGGAGTGGCGATGGGCTCTCCGGTAGCCCCTAGCCTAGCCAACATTTTTATGGAAGCATACGAGACTGGGCACGTTATCCATAGCGAGTGGAGCCGTTGTTTGAAACTCTGGCTCCGCTATGTGGATGACGTGTTCATTCTATGGAAGGGCTCTGAGAATGAGTTGGATGAGTTTGTCAGGTTTCTCAATAGTAGACACTCTCTTATCCAATTTTCCATTACCAAGGATCCATATAGGATCAGTTTTCTGGAAGTCTTGGTTTCAATTGAAAATGCAGAATTACATACTACATATGTACCAATATACATACCATAAGGAAATGGATCGTAATAATCTGCTGCATAATTCAAGCCAACATGCTCCTGAAATCCTTAATGTTATCCCCAAAGGCCAATTCATGCGATTAAGACGCATCTGTTCAACAGATAATGAATATCATACTGCCAAACAGAAATTGGTAGAGAAGTTTGTGGAAAGGGGATACAAGCGTGATACTATGTTAGGAATTGGAAATGAGATTGGACAGTATACACGGAGCGAGGTTCGGAGTAAAAAGATCAGAAAGAAAGATTATAGACTGGGGTTCTCCATGACTTATGATTGCCATTCTAAGTTGGTCACCAAAACTATACGCAAATACTTAATAATAATAATAATCTTTATTTATATAGCGCCAACATATTCGGCAGCACTTTACAATTTAGAGGGAATAAGCACAGACAAACCAGACATTACATTATAAAAAAGCTACTGACAAATGAGACACGAGGTGTGAGGGCCCTGCTCGCAAGAGTTTACAATCTATTAGGGTGTATGGGTGAAACAAAGGGTGACAAGTGCTTGGTTTGCAATGGACCAGCCATGTTACATAAATATGGGGTTTGTATACATAAAATGTGGATGAACCTGCCATCCAACCATACATCTATATACACATAAGTGCCTGTGGGTGCCAAAGTGCAGGAAGTGACGAATCTGTGACAGAATTTGGGGGGTTGACAATTAGGGATCTTGATAGGCTTGTCTAAGAAGATGAGTTTTCAGAGCGCACTAAAAACTGTGAGGGTTGTGAGTGTGCCTGATCACATGGGGTAACATGTTCCAGAGAACTGGTGCAATACGTGCAAAATCTTGGAGACGGGCATGGGAGGTTCGGATGAGTGAGGTGTGTAGTCTTAGATCAGTAGCAGAGTGGAGAGAGCGGGTAGGGTGGTAGACAGAGATAAGGGAGGAGATGTATGGGGGTGCAGCACTGTGGAGAGCTTTATGTGTGAGATACTGGCATATTATGCAAAATGACCCCAAGTATGGGTATTTATTCGTGGATTACCCCAAGTTTATTTATCAGCGGGGCAAAACGGTTGGGAACTTCATTACCCAGTCAGATTTGCATAAGAAAAAATCACGTCAAACATTTCTCGATACACAGAGGAAGAGCACATATCCGTGCCTATCATGCCAAAATTGTCATGCCGCCATAAAAGGCCCATGTATCACCCATCCTATGTCAGGTCAACAAATATTGGTGCGAGGTTTCTTTACTTGCACTACGAAAAACGTAGTATATCTTTTAAAATGCCCTTGTGGCAAGGGATATGTTGGCCAGACATCTAGGATGATATGGGTCAGGTTAAATGAGCACAAATCACAGATCCGCCTTTATGCAAAGAAAATAGATCAGCAAAGTAGGATAGAGAGAGAGGGACCCTCTAAATATATGGAGTCATCAGTAGCAAGACGTTTCTATGAGAGTGGACATCAAGTGACAGATCTACGATGGTGCGTTATTGAGGAAGTGCAAGATAGTGATCAAGAACAAATCAAGCTAAGATTGCTTAGACGAGAGGTATATTGGATACATAGGCTACAAACATTGTCACCTAAAGGGCTCAATGAGGAATGCCAATGGAAGGTTTATATATAACTTAACAGCTTGGCAGCGAAACCCATCGCTCCATCTGCTGATCGAGGCTAGATATAGTCTAGCTAATCATGGTGCGTTTAGCACTACTAAAAAGATTGATAGGGAACAATCATGATAAATAGTGTAAATAACGTGACTCTAGCCTCAGATTATGGAAGTACAAGTTATCACTGTTTTAAATATGTTGTATGTATAAGTTTTGTATTAATTTTAATGTAGGTGTTGATTAGTAACAATATATAAGGAGATCAGTAGCGACTTACCTTCACGCTTAAGAAAGGGGGCGTGTCCCCCGAAAGGTTGCGTGATCGCGTCAGAGGCGCGAGGGGAATCAGCATCCAGCTGTTGGCAGGTCAGCTCTGAGAGACACTGCGAGCACGAGATGTTGGCGTCCGTGTGATTCAACTTGGACTGAGGGATTCTACCCTGGATTGCAGGTTTCTGTTATATATGTTATTAAGACTTTTTAAAGAGTTGCAAAAATACACTACAGGTGTTATTGCTGAAATATATGTGCAATAAAAGTTATTGGATAAAATATCCTGTGATCAGACGGCATAATTCAAAGACGCTATCTGATGCCGTGACCTACAAACTCTGTCATTGTGCCACTGTCTGTCCTCATGCTGCTGCTGTGGCTGCTGCCGGGATCTACACACTGTGTCATTGTCCCACTCTGTGGCCTACGCCTGTTTTTGCCACCTCCAGAATGTCATTGTGCCACTGTCTGACCTCATGCTGCTGCTGTGGCTGATGCCGCGACCTACACACTCTGTCATTGTGCCACTGTCTGACCTCATGCTGCTGCTGTGGCTGCTGCCGTGACCTACAAACTGTGTCATTGTGCCACTCTGTGGCCTACTCCTGTTTTTGCCACCTCCAGAATGTCATTGTGCCACTGTCTGACCTCATGCTGCTGTGGCTGCTGCCTTAACCTACACACTGTGTCATTGTGCCACTCTGTGGCCTACTCCTGTTTTTGCCACCTCCAGAATATCATTGTGCCACTGTCTGACCTCATGCTGCTGTGGCTGCCGCCGTCACCTCCACACTCTGTCACTGATGTTGCCACCTGAGCCCTCAGCTTGTTTTTTTTCCAGCTGTCGCTGCCATGACTTTATCAGGCTACATTCCCCCTTCAGTTTTTTGGTCAGTTTTGCCCTCTTAAGTGCCCAGGGAATTTTAGAGTGAAGCGATTCTAAGAGCGGCGGCAGTCATCTGCATGTCATACTAAAACACAACATTGTATGAAGACCAAACCAAGCTCCCTCTGCATATTTAAGCATGGCACAACATTCTACAGCACCCTGCAGGCTCTGTGCAGCCTGGAAATAGCTGTTTTTTAACGTGATTCGTGCCGAAGTATTTCGGAACGAAGTTATTTTTTGCCGAGAAATCCGGCGAAGTGAATGAACCGAATTTTGGGAAATTCGCCCATCTCTACTCATTGGCCTCTTGATCTTTTGAAATGGCTTCCCAACCCAACCACAGTGTGTTATCAAAGAGGTCTTCAGAATGTGGATTATCCACAGTGGTCTGTACATTGGTTGACATTTGGGCTTTTTTTGCTTCAGGTTGGACTGATGATGACGGTCGTGTGGCCGTGACTGACAGTCTCTTATTGAAGAACTGTACTCCAAAAACAGCAAATCACAAGTCTTCTTTAATCCTTTTATTCTTTAATCCTTATAATTCTTTAATCCTTATAATTTCCAACTGGCAATTCGGATTAGAAACAGAATTGTTTCTATCAAATATCTGTGAAATGAGGTGTTATGGAAGAATTCTGACACCAAATCAACAGTGTTCTTGCTTCAGTCCTTGTAATTTTCAACAGCCAACTAGGACTACAAATAGAATTTTTGCAACGGGATATCTAAGAAATGTGGTTTTATGCAACAACCAACTAGGATTAGAAATATAATTTTTTTCTATGGAATATCAATGAAATGTGGTGTTATGGAAAAACTCTGACACCAAATCAATGGTGTTCTTGCTTCAGTCCTTGTAATTTGTCCACAAGCTGCCCCCCCCAAAACCAAACAGCACCCCTCCCCCAAAACTGCAACAAATAACTTTGTCAATGCAAAGATATAGTAAGCAGCTATATCAAAATCTCTGACTACTACTTTCTAGGATTCCCTAATCTTGCTGTATCCCAACCCTAACTAATCTATGTAGCAGCATTCCCTTTGTGAAATCGCTGGGGAATGGTGTGTTTGCCTGCTTTGAAAAAAAGCACAGCATAGAGAGCAATGTGTTCAGTTCACAGTCTATAATCGTATTGCCGTTCAGCAGGAAGTACAGTGACATAGATAAAACAGGGTCATGTGATTTTAGCAGCCAATGAGATCCCTAGAACCCCACACTGGTGACATTCTTGACTCCCCTCTGTGCTCTGCACTAATTGACTGGCCGCCAAAAGTACAGGAAGCAGCGAAAAATGGCACAATCACAAGTCTAGATATCGATTTTATTATCTGATTTTAAGAAAAAAATCGGATCGAATCGAGATTGAGAACACTCGATTTAATCTTTTCTTGATTAAATCACTCATCTCTACTCTTTTCCACAGCAATCCCTATATGTAACTTGCCTCAAGCTGACTATACTTTCACAGCACCAACGTTCCTTGTAACTGAGGGAATTTAGGTGTCCAGAATCATTCCAATCTGTAACTTTTTTTCACAGCTCCTTAATTTTTTAAAAAATTCTTACAGTGTGAGGAGAGCAAACCGCTGCACTCCTTCAGCCCCCTGTGTGTGATCATTTTCATACATGCATGCATTGTGCCTTATCATGTATAAATATATGTATGCATATTTATGTATTCAGGTATCCTGGGTCATATTATTTATAATATTTTTGAGGGACAGTTTTATTGCATATCAGTCAATTAAACTGACTACTTAATATTTACATTAAGAATAAAATAATTCAAAGCAAAGAAAAGAGAACACTGATGCATACTTTTCGCAACACTGTCGTCTATATGTGTCATTGGCTGGAAAAATCACATGACCTCGTTTTGCATAGAACAGCGTTTCCTGTTCAGCATCAGTCTTTCAGTGTCTAACATTAGAGCAAGACGTCTGCTGCGTGTCTGTCAATACAGCTCAGAGACACAGTACTTATCTTTATTCATACAGACAACTATGCTTTTAGCTGTGAACATTAGAAAATAGGTAGATTAGAGAATTTCAGTTCTTATTTAGTTAGACAGAGACTTTTAAAGAAGCATCTAGCGCTGTCCAGCCGTGGGAGGTGGAGGGGAGGAGGACGGTCGGACGGACAGACAGGCTTTTGAAAGGAGGGTGCATATTGTGCATCCCAGACTCTGCTTTGAACCTGCATTGAAGTGACATTTTTTTTTTACCACTTTTTAGCCAGCACACCTCGCACCTGAGGTGAAATTGTACCTTTTATTTTGTGCATCCCAGTTTTTTTCAAAGAGCCACCTTGTACTTAAATTTGGATACAGAAATTTTCTAGTAACTGTTGGTGTATTTCATTGGTGCAAAAACCACCTTTTCTTATCCGTATAACTTTTAAATAGCTGTATTGCACGTGGTGTGGCCCAGTTTTGTTCAAAGAGCCACCTTGTACTTAAATTTGGATACAGAAATTTTCTAGTAACTGTTGGTGTATTTCATTGGTGCAAAAACCACCTTTTCTTATCCAAATAACTTTTAAATAGCTGTACTGCACGTGGTACGGTCTCAGTTTTTTTCAAATAGCCACGTTGTACGCCAATTTTGATAGAAAAATTTTCTAGTAACTGTTCTTGTTTGTCATTGCTGCAATAAAATGCAATTTCTCATCCGTGTAACTTTTGTTTTATCGCACTCGGTGCATCTCAGTTTGGCGCAGATAGCGCACTTATATGATAGTTTGTTGAAAACTACAATTTCTAGTCCTACTAGGCAGTTGTAAATCCCTGGGACTGAAGGAAGAACACTGTTGATTTGGTCTTACGGTTCTTCCACTAGACCGCATTTCACAGGTATTCGATAGAAACAATTCTGTTTCTAATCCTAGTTAGCCGTTGGAAATTAGAGGAATTTAGGAATAGCTGTGATTTGCCGTCTTTCAATAAGAGACTGTCAAAAACTCTTCCATACCTTTTTAAATTTTTATCTTTCTAAACATGGAGCGAAATGCAGGTGGTAAGCGAGCAAAGAGGGATGTTGGACATGGAGGTAGAGGTACGAGAGAAGGTGCTCCTTCCAGTGCTGGCGACAACACGCACGCCAGCGGATCTTCGGTTGCAGGACTGTCAGGCCTGTAATTGCTGGGTCGGTGCCATGTGAATCTCAGTAACGAACAGCGTCGCCAATCTGTTCTTCAGTGGTTAATGCAACCTGCATCCAGCAGTCTTACCTCCTCATCCTCCCAGCCATGGCCACAAATGTTGTCATCATCATCGTCAGCATCCGTCCAACATGAAGCAAAGGCAGCCCAAATGTCAACTCATGTACCCACCACTGTGGATAATCCATTTTTTGAAGACCTCTTTGATGACAAAATGTGGTTGGGGTCAGAAGGCATGTTAAAGGCTCAAGAGGCCAAAGAGAATGATTTTGTCTGCTCTGGCACCCAATCGCTTATGCCATCAGAAGAGGAGAAGGAAGCCGGTCAATCGGCACAAATCCCGGGCGGTGGGCAACACCTTGCAGTGCCTGTTGCTTGTAGCCCACAGCTCCAGGATGTAGAAGGTCAGGACGAGGAAGTCACCTGTGTTGATGATGATGATGACAACATAGCGAATCCAATGTGGTCTTTTCAGCAGAGTTTGCTTGCGAGCGCTTCATCACTGGACGAGAAGGAAGACGATGGGGTAGTGTCAGTATGGATCCCGCCTCAAAAAGGGAGAGGTATACAGGACAGGTATAGTCAATGTCCAGTTCAACTAAAATGGTGGTTCAAAGATTCCTTTTTCCGGCACTTTTTTTAATCTGGAGGTCATGCGGGTTTGGGGCTCCTGTTGTGGCCCAGGACAGGGATAGTCAATGTCCAGTTCAAGTAAAATGATGGTTCAAATAATACTGCCTTCTGGCACTTTTTAATTTGTGGGTCATACAGGTTTAAGGGTCATGCTGTGGTACAGGACAGGGGTAGTGTATAGTCTGTCAGTTTTTTTTCTGCGACTCTTGTTGCCTAATTGTGTTGCCTAAGATGTAGCACGTATCCATTTTACTGTTGTGAATGTTAATTCCAGCTTCTCCAGCCCTGTTGGGTGTAAGAATGAAGGTGTTATTACTCTCCCATAGACTTTAATGGTCATCGGCGATTATCTATTATCGGATATCGGCATTATAATTGACGATATCGACTATCGATCCAATGACGATAGTTGACGCAATCGCTCATCACTATTTATAAGAGAAAAATAAAAACAGTTGTTAAAAATTTCCAACTTTTAATCTAACGATCAGTCCAGAAGTGTGCTGGTACACAGGGGATTTAATTATCATACTTTCCAAGAGGCAAATGTTATCACTAGTGAATAAGGTCCTTCATTTTTAAAAATCTTCTCACTAGACAGGGATGGGTATTTGTGCTGAAGGTAACATGAAAGATAAAAGACATCCGCGCTAATTTCTTATCTTGCAAAATAAGTTTTCTCCTATATGTAGGCGTAATAAATAATTTTTGTTATATTTCACATTAATTGATGCAATATTGTAAGTGTTCACCGATGTTGTAATGATTTGGCTGCAGTACTCAGTGTATGATACTAATCATATTGCACCCTTTCTATTACATCAAGAGCGCTAAGCCTCAATGTGCACTACACTGTACACACCGACAAGTATTAGACAGCAGTGTGCATGTTATAAATAACGTGCATATTATAAATAAGTGCTGAGTGTATTGTGCTAATTGAATTGCACAATTTCTGTTACTTCAAAAGAATTGTTCATCCTCAATGTTAATCCTCAATGTGCACTGAACTTCAATGTGCACTACACTACACACTGACAAGTACTAGACAGCAGCCTACAGTGAACAACAGCAACATGCATATTATAAATAAAAACTCATGCTATTCCAATATAATATTCACACTGATGTTTTAGCGCCTGCTAACAATCATAATGGACTTATTTTCTCTTGCAATCAGAATGGTTACATTAGTCATAATACACTCACGGTATGATTAGTTTCCTCAGGGGTCACAATGTCAGCTAAACTGACACTCATGGCTATTACTCACTGACTTCTAGGTAAAACGACTTGTACGCGTGGTTTTAGCCGAGCGCTCCGGCCGGCAGCGCTCAAGCTCTTTTGCGTGTACGGGCTGATTGGCAGGCAACAGTGACATCACTGAAGGCTACAAAAGCCTCACTTGATACAAAGAAATTGCCTACACGCTTTGGAAAATATTGCGCTTTCCTTCGTCAGGGCTGTATCTTTGCCACCTGTAGCAGCCTTTAATAGTCTCCCTACTGTGACTACTGTGTCTAAATGAGCAAATATTGATAAAAAAAAACTTTATTCACAAATGTATTCGATTCACAAAGAAATAAAAAAAGAACACTTTATTTAATTCACAAACAAATAAATATATTATAAATATGGGAGACATGTCATTTTGGTCTGCATATTATATTGTGATATAATCGGAATTGTCATAATTTATTGCTCAGTATTAGATTCTATGCATTTTTTTCTTTTTTCTTGCAGGAGTGTGTTCTGAGATATCTTTTTTATTTCATTTTTGGTCTTTTATATATCTTTAGAATCATACCCTCTACAATAAAATTGATCACTTAAATATTTAGCTTCCTTTTCATAATCATCCTCTTGTGTGCAAATTCTAAGTATCTTTAAAAATTGGCTTTTTGGGATAGTAGGTAGCCCCCTGGCAGCTCATATATGTGATGAAACTGTTTGCATCTGTAATTTTTCTATAACTTTTAGGTTTGGATTTCATTTCGTTCTATGCAAATATTGATATCCAAAAAGTTGATAGATGTCTTACTTCTGAATTAAAATTGAGAAGGAATCATTTTTATTGATTTCTTTCAAAAATGAGTCTAGTGATTGGGGGGGTGTGCCCTTCCATATTAATTCATCATCGATACATCTTTTACACAATATTATGCCTTCTCTCAATGTGTCTCCCGGATATATTGTGGATTCCTCCCATCCTCCAACATAGAGATTGGCATAACTGGGGACAAATTTAGTCCCCATTGCCATCCCCCATGTTTGGAGGTAAAATTGTCTGTCATATATAAAATAATTGTGTTCCAGGGTGAAGGCAACACATTCTCGAAGATATGATATTTGTGTTGTTTCATATTCATTATTTTTCTTTAGAAAATGTTTTACCATTTGTCACCCTTTGGTATGATGAATAACTGTATACAGTGATGTGACATCTAGGGCCACATATATGAAAACGATTTAGGTCTAAAACTCACTTTTGGACTTCCGGTTCCGGCGTCGCCGTGAGATGAAGCTGTAGTGAGAGCTCCGGAGCAGCATCGCCTCAACCCGACAGTTTTACCCAGCAAACTTAACCAACCGTGAGCGGAGGCAGTAAGGGGATCGTGGACAGAGAGGCAATTTTCAAGGGGTCTGGACCCGGGATCCCGGACGTAAAGAACACCTTGCAGGAGTGTGGCTCGGAGACTTGGCGGGAAGTTCAGCTCCTAGCAAGGGGACGCGCCACTCACCCCGTCACCAGCAGCTATAAGAAACCACGCTCCCAGGGTCTCAGGTACTCTGGGGACCCGTCAGCTCGATTGCGCCCGCATGCTCTAGACGGGTTGCACAAAACAAGGAACTCTCAAGACTTGGGGAGAGAGGAGCCCCTGGCTGGCCGCCATTTTAGAGCGTCGTTTGCCGCGCAGGAACACAGCGCTAAGTTGCCGGACTAACCGCGGTCCCTGGCTAAACAGATATCATATCAGAGGCCTTCCAGAGGCCCGCAGCTCACCAGCCACAGCCAGGTGGCCCGATTTGCAGACCCACAAATCCATATGTCAGCCGGAACGAACACCCTACAGGAACGCGGCTCAGAAACGTGGCGGGAAGTTCAGCTCCTAGCAAGGGGACGCGCCACTCACCCCGTTACCATCAGCTATAAGAAGCCTCGCCCCCGATATCTCAGGTTCTCTGGGGAAACATCAGTTCGATTGCGCCCGCACGCTCCAAAAGGGCTGCATAAAGCAAGGATCTCTGAAGGCCTGGGGAGATAGGATCCCCTGGCTGGTCGCCATTTTAGAGCGCCGTTTGCCACGCGGGATCACAGCGCTAAGTTGCCGCGGTCCCTGGCTGAACAGACATTAAACCAGAGGCTTCCTTGAGGCCCGCAGCTCACCAGCCACAGCCAGGCAGCCTGATACAGATCCATAACCTGCTGAACAAGGAGACTGTGACCACTGTGAGGTACGCCGGGCGACATCTTGGGAGCTCCATCTCCATAACCCGGCATCAGCAAAAGTGGCAAGTAAGATTTGTTTTGCCTGATTCTGTCTCTGGGGACTTTTGCAGCAAGCGCACACTTGAAACCTAGAGGAGAGTCATACGGGCGATAGGAGGGTCCGGTGGCCCCTTACTCCCATTAGGCATATGCCTGCCCCCCTCCTTATTAAAGCAGCCCCGGGACCACCGGGGAGAACGCCTGTCCTGGCTCAAAAGGCAGTCAGACATAGTTGCCATCAGTGATTTCAAGCCCGAGACAAAGAGCCACATAAGGAGAGGAGTGGGAACAGCTTAACTCCCTCATAGAACACTAGAATAAGGGGAGCTACGCTCCAGTTAATAACTCATCCAGAAAGCCCACTAAAAGCGCCCCCCGGACAAGCGATTGTTCTCTTTATTACCCCCCAATTTTTTCATTATAGTGCTAGACCGGTGCATGGACCGCTACGTTCAAAAAATGGGGAGATCAAAATCTGCAAAACAACAGGGTAGGGGAAGCAAAGCTCCCTCCCCAGACCGCGACCTCTCAACGGATGGTTTGGGCTCTGCTGAATGGGATGCGCTAGCCTCGCAGGGAATAGAGGTTCCAACTACCCCATTATCTGCAATTGGGGAATACGGAAATCTTTCGGAAGAGTCTTACAAAAAAATAGCCACATAGGTAGCTCGTCAAATAGCTCCAGATCTCCAAGAGACCGTGGCGAATACCATTGCTAACATGTTTGCTCAAGTAAAAACCGATATTACAGACCATAGCCAGCGTATAGAGGAGCTAGAGTTCCGAGTACAAACATTGGAAATGGACTCAGACGCATTGAGAACTCAATTGAAGGAGGTCTTATCAGATAACAAGAGACTCTCTGACAAGATTGAAGATCTGGAAAACAGGTCTAGACGCAACAACTTAAGAATCTTGGGGCTTCCAGAGTCTATTCTACAAAATAATCTGCATAACATATGTGAAAGAGAAATTCCTGCGCTTCTAGGCTTAACGGGTTAATGCACAGTAGAGAGAGCTCACCGCATTGGGCCCAATTTGAGGGATGGAGGGACCAGCAGCACCAATTCCAGAGACAGACCTAGACAAGTAATTGTCAAGTACCTAAATTTTTCTGAGAAAGCAGAACTTCTGAGGGCACTTCTGAGAACTAACCTACTATACCAAGGTCATCGGTTATTAATATTTGAAGACTTTTCAGCTGATGTGGCAAAAAGACGTAGGGCTTTTGCAGGTATCTGCTCTGAACTCTACTGCAAACAGGAGAAATTCGCCCTCTTATACCCAGCCGTCCTCAGACTTTTCCATAAAAATGGAAACACCTCCACGTTTCATACCCCAGCAGAAGCTCAACACTTCATTGATAGGGGACGCAGAGAGCTGGAGGGTCAAACCTCTCGACAGTCGCCGCAGCGTCGGCTTCCAGACCTTCCCACAGGGGGTTCGCAGCGGGTGGGGGAGGGTTTATCCCCGAGGAGTTCTCAACAAACCCCGAAGGAACAGCGGAATAGATCTGCGTCATCTTTGGGATCGTAAGATGATACAACTGTGAATTGCAGGAATGTGAACAAGATATTAACTCATGGTCATATCCAAATATGATTAATTTTTTTGATTTGCAGGTTGTGCCCTAAGGGTTGAGTTACAAGGAAATCCTGAACCTAATGCGGGAGGTACAGTAATAAGGGCTTGAGAGGGAAATATATGATAATTTCTGGTGGGGGGGGGGATGGGGGATGCTGCTCTCCTCCTCGCCCATAGTGATATGGATGGGGGTGAGAACATCAGGCCTTAGATCATAACTTGACCTATGTTGATTACAGATATGCGGATGTCTCCTTGCGCCAGCTCACGGGTTCCTGTGAGGTGGTGACTGCTTCTAGTTGGAGCTTGATGCTTCTGTTGTGTATATTAAAGTCGAAACTTCTCATGTCGGGAAGAAGAGAAGTCCAAAAGCCCACACGGGGAGAGAGGGAATTAGAAAAATCTCTATCTCTGGGACACATTTGTTTCAGGGAGTTAGATGTTGCGCTCGGAGAAGCCAACATGTTTGTTGAAGTTTGGGTTAATTCGCGGGTTGTCTCTTTGTTCCTTCTGAGCCATTGCCCACCCAATGTGTGTAAACTAGATACCTTTAGGAGGCAACGGGTTATCTCTCCCGTTTTGCGGAGCACCATGTCAAATCCTATAAAGGGTTAATTTTATTTCTTGGAATGTTAAAGGACTTCGGTCTCCGGAAAAACGATTAATGGTACTCAGACACCTAAAAAAGTTAAAAACCGATATCGCGCTCTTACAAGAGACGCATTTAGAAGAGTCAGATTTTTTCAGGCTTAAGAAGCTATGGGTGGGTCAGGTCTTCGGATCCGCTGCAAAAGGAAGGAAGGGAGGTGTTATGCTATTGATACATAAGAGCTTGGCGTGCACTTTGGTGAATCAGACACACTATTCTGAGGGTAGGCTCCTCAAAGTAGTTTTAATGGTGGCCAACACAAAAATAGCAATATTTAATGTTTACGGCCCTAATGGGGACAATCACTCCTTCTTCCGGGAGGAACACATCTGGAGGTTTCCCTCGTTCCCTCGTACCTCTTCCAAGAGGAGGACTTTGAGAATAGCCTGAGGAATTGGTGGATCGATTATAAAGTGACCAACGAGGTACATGCTGATGATCCATGCTTATAATGGGAAACTGCCAAAGTAGTGTTACGAGGTAGAATCATATCATACATAGCGACTAAAAAGAGAAAAGTTCAGGTGAAATTGAGAGAATTGACAGAGAAACTGAGAAAGGCATTCACGGAGTTTAGGGCTAGCCCAACAATGACCAATAAAGATAACTGGGTAAATAGCAAAAAAGAATTTGAATATTGGATGGAACAGCGAAAAAGGGCAAAAGAATCATTTCGGGAGGCCCAACTCTTCAAATTTGGTAATAAAGCAGGCAGGTTGCTGGCCAATCTTGCCAGAGGTCCCAGAGCCCATAACAATATTTGCTCACTGAAGGATAAGATTACATCATGAAGGGAGGAAGATTGTTGAAATCTTTAAAAACTTCTACGAATCCCTGTATCGGCCCTCAAATACGGGACTCTAAAATGGCAAAAAAAATGGTTGAAAAAAGTGAAACTAGGTGCCTCTGGGGAAAAGAGAGCTATTGGGGCCTCTAAAACGGGGAATGGTGGCAAGATATTGTTTTCTTAGGGGAATCAGAAGGCGCCGGCCCGGATGGGTACGTCAGATTTTTTTAAAATCCTAGCCCTGAAATTTGTGCCTTTTTGACAAATTGAAAAACTCTTCTGTGGTACCCCGGCCCCTCGTTATTGAACGAGGCCTTTATAAGAGTTTTCAAAGGGCGGGCAAAGAGCCCACGCCCCGGCTTACCCCCCTATTTGCAAATTTAAATGGGGATGTGAAAAAAAAAATATCAAAATTTATGAGCCCGGTTCCCATAGGGCCAAAGCTACCCGGAACACCAAGTGGGTTTCTTTAAAAAAGGATGCTGTGACGAATTTGCAAAGTTTTGGCAGTATTGGATGGGGTGAAGGCACCCGCACAAATCCTTCCCCGCTTTTGTCAATGCGCCGAAAAAGCGTTTGAAAGTGAGTGGGGATGGGGGAAAGTGATGCAAAGGTAAATTTGGGGCACTTTGAAGGTTTTTAGGTTTTATGCAGCCCCTTTGTAGGATACCCTTTCCTGGTTTTTGTCCGGCCCTTTCCCTTTTTGGGGAGGGATGCGGGGGTCCCCCTATCCCCCTGTTTTAAATTTAGCGATCGAACCCTGTCTGGGACAAACCCAATTAAAGAGAAAAAGGGGTTAGGATAGGAAACTGTGTCTAAAAAGGGCCCGTTTGCAGATGAATCATTTTTTTCTGTCCAGAAAGGTGGAGGATGTCAATTTTTATTTCCATTTGGAAGAATTGGGTCATTTCAGGTTTAGGGTCAAGTGCGAAGTCAGAGCTCCTCTGCTTGACCTCAAAGCAAAACAGGGTCGAATTTACCAATTTGCAGTAATGAAGTAAAAAGCCTAAAAAATATGGGTTTGTTATAGGCAAAATCCCGCCCCATTTAAATTTAATTTTCCCCGTGGTTTTAAGTTGTGCGAACTGTCTAGTGGACTTTTTGCGATCCCCCTTTTGGGGAGAGTATTTTAAAAGATTAGTTTTTCCCCGGTCCCTTTTTGTTCGACGGTGCCACTCTCATGAGTTATGCCTCAAAACAATTAAAAACTGCTTTCATAAAATTTTTCTGGGGGAAAAAAGTCCAAGAATTGCTTTAAAAAAAAATAAGTTAAAAAATATGGGTGGTTGAATGTTCCAATTTCGGACCCTTTAACCCAGGCTTACTTTGGACAGGGGAGAGGGTCGGGTCTTGTTCTTCTCAATCTCGAACTTGAGACGAAAACTTGTGACCCCCTTGGAAAACCTGTGTTACTAAAAACCCCCCTTTTGAAATTACCTTGGGTAGGGAAAGTCTGGTGATTGAGATACATTGTGATGGAAGCAAATAGGGGGTTTTTCAAGTTCCCCATAGAGCAGTTCCATCTAACGGGTGGGGTCACCCCGGTTTTTTCTCGGGGGGGGGGGTGGGGTCTTGGGGCCCCTGGGGGACCAGGGTTGGCTAAAATCCGGCAGTTAATAATAGGGACCACCCTTTCCCGATTTGGGGAATAAGGGACCTTTATGGCTCCCTCAAAACAAGTTTCACTTACAACCAGGTAAAAAGTTTTATGAAGAAAAAATGGGGGGCCCGTCAAAATTTAAAAGGAACAATTTTGACCAAGTGGGGGGAAAAATTTGTCAACACAATGTCAAGTTTTAACCCGGGGCTAAGGTTCCTATGGGGAGAAAAT
>JAODAL010051740.1:0-26485 GCA_025379985.1 Phyllomedusa bahiana | reverse complement strand
AAATTTTTTAAAAAAAAAAAAAAAAAAAAAGAAGTCCTTTTAGTATTTTTGAGAAGCTAACTGATCTAATTAGCATCGAAAGCACAGCACGCAGGGAGCTGTACAAGCATGGAGTTAGAAAAGGGTCAGCTGAACCGGGAAGTGCAGAGTATTTCTTCAGCATTTCTTAAAAACCAAAAGGGGAGACAACCCCTTTTTAACTACATAAACAGGCTCCTGTGTACACTCAGCACGAGTGATCCCATGGTCCAGGGACCCCAGGGGCAATGAGGCTGGTCAGTAATCTAGAGAAACTGATATACGAGGAGTAAATAAAACTTCTTTATCTCCTAAACAAAGCAATCTTTTTGGTTATATCTTTTAAAACCTTTGCCTAATTTTTAAAGCTAACTTTGGTGGTGAGAACCCTTTAATTAAAATTTAAAGGGAATCTGACACATTAAACATGGTGCTTGATCTACAGACAATATTTAAGGGCAGGGGTCTCCATGCGAAATTTTTTCCCCGCCAGACAATTTAAATTTTTGATCACATTTGGCCCGTGGAGCGTGGGGGCCCGAAAAAAAACCTGCGTCCCGAATGAGGTCCCCCCGGGGTTTCCAAGCGTGCTGTGGGGCGAGTGCTGATGGCTTTTTAAGTGTGCACTTGAACGTTTCCCCTAAAAGAGCAGATCTCCCTGCCCCACAGAAACCCCAGGGGGTTGAAACAGGTTCCCACAGGCGCCGTGATATGTCATTTTTCTCAGCTAAAGATGACTTTAAAACCCCGTCTGGCGGGAAAAACGGGAGCCAGACTTCAACAGGGGAACAAAAAAGAGGGAGTACTGTTTTTTTTTTTTTAAATTTGCCCAAAGGAAGTGCGGAGTGCGATTTTCAGAGGAGAACCCTCCCTTTCTCAACCGAAAAGGGAGGGTTCCCCCTCTCGAAAACGTCGACTCCGCTTTTCCCCAGGTGTGGGAAGCTCAGCCCGGTGAACCGCATTGTTTCTACATGCAGTCGCATGAACTTTCACTAACCTGCTTGAACCCCGTTCTGTGCACATCGGTTCGCCACGAACGGACTGCTAAGGAACAAGTATTTACCTATATTTAACACTTTTAAAAGTATGTCGGGAATAAAAAATTTTTTATTTTTTCTAAATATCTTGTCTGTTACATGAAACCCTAAGAATTTTAAAGCGGACAGGGAAAAGCCGCTCTATACAGCATAAATGTGGGACTAAAAGGAACTCTATGTCTAAAAACGTGTTATTTTTTACCCGAAACCCACATAATACAAGAGACCTATATACCCACTACTGGAAGGCGGTCTATATCCCACCCTAATGGGCCATAAAGGAAGGATGGTAATCCCATTCCCACTGTTAGGAAGGGGGGTCGTCATTCAACTGGGGGTCTGGGGCCCCCAGGGGATTTTTATCTTGGGGGGCCCCCCTCGTACATTAAAAAATTACCGGGGCCCCTCGGGCATAACGCTCCCATTTTACCCCAAAAACAGTGTGCAAAACAAACTGATTGTGTATACAATACAAAAGAGACCATATGTCAAAATCAAAAAATCATAGACACAGGCTAAGTAGCTCCATCCATATCCCCTCCCCCCAAAAATACCCCCCAAAAATTTATCCCCCTCCACCAATACAATATCCCCTCCCCACATACAATCCCCCCCCTCCACCCCACATACAAAAATTCCCCAAATCTTTTCCCCCCCCCAAAAATACCCCCTCCCCACATACAATATCCCCCTCCAACCCGTACAATATCCCCCCCCCACCCACATAAAAATTTAAATCCCTCCCCCCCACCCCATACAATATCCCCCTCCACCCATACAAACCCCCTCCCCCCACAACAATATCCCCTCCCCCCACATACTTTTTATCCCCCTCCACCCAATACAATACCTCCCCCCCCATACAATTCCCCCCTCCACCCACATAAATATCCCCCTCCCCCCACATACATTCCCTCCTCCCCCCCCCAAAAAAACCCCCCCACATACAATATCCCCTCCACCCACATACAATTCCCCTCCACCCACATACAATATCCCCTCACCCAATACACCCCCCCTCCCCCCACATACAATATACCCCCACCCACATACAATATAACCCTCCACCCACATACAATACCCCTACCCCATAAATATCCCCTCCCCCCACATAAAATATTCCTCCACCCCATACAATTCCCCCCCCCCCCAAACATACAATACCTCCCCCCACATAAAATATCCCCCCCACCCAATAAAAATACCCCCACCATGTTTCCCTTGTAAACCACCTCCACTTCTAAAATAAACACCAGAGAAAGTAAAAGTTTTAACTCCTTTCACAGGGCATGTCCGGGTTTGGGCCATATAACCTACAACACCGCCGGCCATTGGGTAGCCACATCGGGTTGAAGGATTTGGGCCAAAAAGTATATCCTCCCTCCGGGAAAAAAAAGGGTTTAAAGGGATCTTTTAAATCAAACCACCATATAGAGACCACAAGGGGTCAGACCCAGCTCGGGTTTAACCTACAAAACCCAATTGGAGAAATGGGGTTCAGACACCACTCAGGTTAACCACAACACTGCAAAAAGAGACAATAGAGGTCAACACCAGCTCAAATAACCTAAAACACCCCATATAAGACCACTTAGAGGTCAGACCCCAGCTCAGGTATAACCTCAACATGCAAAGAGACCAATAGAGGTCAGACCCCACTCAGGTATAACCTACAACCCCCATAGGAACCACATAGATCAGAACCGCCGGTATAACCTACAACACCCCATTAGAGCCCACATATGAAGACCCCAGCTCGGGTAAACTACAACACCCCCCATAAAGAGGCAATAGTGGTCAACACCAGCTCAGGTATAACTAAAAACTCCCTATAGAGACCACATAGGGTAACACCAGCTCAGGTAAAACCTACAACACTGCCATATAGAGACCAAAGGGTCAAACCCAGCTCAGGTAAAACCTACAAACTCATATAGAGACCACATAGAGTCAGACACCAGCTCGGGAAAACTAAAACCCCACCATATGGAGAAAATGTGATAGACCCCAGCTCAGGTTTCCTAAAACACGCTATAGAGACCACATAGTGATAGACCCACTCAGTAAAATACACCACCACCATATAGGACCACATGAGGTCAGACACCACTGGTCAACACATTACAGTGAAATACAGCTTGATAAAAATTAAAATTAAAATCAGGGACCCCCGGGGAGATATATATTGATGATCGTTCTTTTCTCTTGAGTGTTCTTTTTCCTTTTCTTCTGATCATTTCCCGCACCATCATGATGACTTGTTCCGGCCACAGCTCCCCCTGCAGAAATTACACACAAAATCTTAGAATCCCCCAATTTTTCCCGCACCTCTTTATTATTCCCACCTCTGTACAAACTTCCCCGGGGTGGGAGAGCGGGTAAAAACCATAACTTGAGGCCCGTACCTAAGGGGTTTTGGGGGTGGGGAGAGGACAACCCCCCCCCGGAGATAATGCTACACTATGGGCTGTCCCTTCAAATTTTATTTCCCGTAGGTAGACAGCCCCAGGTGGGAGGCAAAAAGGCAAGGCCCCAATCTGTGGAGGTGTTTTCCCAGTTAGGGAAATGTAGGTAGTTAGGGTCCCCTTTAATAGGTGCAAGCATTAGGGCCCCCCCTTTTAGGTAAATATACAGGCGTTGGGGCTTCCCTGAAAATTGTATAAAAGGGAGTTTAAGGCCTCTTAGGGGAGTTGCGGCAGTTAGGGGGGTCCCTTTAGGTTATACAGTATTAGGGGCCTCCTTTTTGCTAGTGTGCAGGAAGTCAGGGCCCCCCCTTTTTGCTACTGTGTAGGTAGTCAGGGCCCCTTTAGTATTTAGTAGCCAGGGCCCCCCCTTTTTATCAGGGCCCCTTTTGGGAGTCAAAGCGCCCTTTAGGAGCCCGGGCCCATTTTTAGTCAGAGCCCCCCCTGTATTAAGGCAGGGCCCCCCTTGTAGTCAGGGCCCGGTACCAGGGTTTGTAGCGGGCCCCCCTTTTTTGGTTTTTACAGGGCCCCCTTTTGCCAGGGCCCCCGTAGGGAGCCAGGGCCCCCCTTGTAGCCCGGGACCCCTTTTTAGAGCCCCAGGGGCCCCTTTGGGAGTCAGGGCCCCCTTTGTAGCCCGGGACCCCCTTGTTGCCCGGGACCCCTTTTTGCCGGGGCCCCTTGATAGGGGCCCCCTTTAAGGGCCCCCCCGTAGAGGGGCCCCCCCTTTACCAGGGCCCTTTTTAGTAGGCCTTTTTGGGCCCCCCTTGTCCGGGGCCCCCTTTAGTCCCCCCCCTTGTAGCCGGCCCCCCCCTTTTAGTCTCCCCCCCTTTTGTGGTTGTGGGACCCCTTTTTAACCCGCCCCCCCTTGTGCGGGACCCCCCTTTTAGCCCGGGACCTCCTTGTAGCCAGGGACCGCCTTGTAGCCAGGGACCCCTTGTAGTCAGGGCCCCCCCCCTTTAGCCAGGGCCCCCCTTTTGTAGGGGCCCCCTTTAGTCAGGGCCCCCTTGTAGAGGGACCCCCTTTTGTCCCGGGCCCCCTTGTAGCCAGGGGCCCCTTTTGCCAGGGATCCCCCTTTTTTGGGGCCCCCCGTAGCAGGACCACCCTTGTCAGGGGGCCCCCTTTTAGCCAGGGACCCCTTTGTCAGGGCCCCCTCCAATTGTAGCCGGGACCCCCTTGTAGCAGGCCCCCCCTTGTACCAGGCCCCCTTTAGTCAGGCCCCCCCTTTTGCCAGGACCCCCCTTTGTCAGGGCCCCCCCCTTTTAGCCCGGGCCCCCCTTTTGTGGGCCCCCCAAACCACCCCCTTGTAGCCCGGGGCCCCTTTGTGGGCCCCCCTTTGGCCGGGCCCCCTTTTTGGGCCTGGACCACCCCTTTGTCAGGGCCCCCTTGTAGCCAGGGCCCCCCTTTAGTCAGGGCCCCCTTGTAGCCGGGGAAACCCCCCCCTTGTAGCCAGGGCCCCCTTTAGTCAGGCCCCCCCTTGTGTCAGGGCCCCCCCCCTTTTAGCCAGGGGGGCCCCTTTTGTAGGGCCCACTTTGTAGCAGGGCCCCCCCTTTGCCAGGGACCCCCTTGTCGCCAGGGACCCCCTTTGTCAGGGCCCCCTTGTACCAGGGACCCTTTTGCCAGGGGGCCACCTTTGTCGGGCCCCCTTGTAGCAGGGGGCCCTTGTAGCCAGGGACCACTTTATCAGGGCCCCCTTTTAGCCCGGGGCCCCCTTTAGCCAGGGCCCTTTAGCCAGGGCCCCCTTTAGCCAGGGGCCCCCTTGCCAGGGCCCCCCCCTTTAGCCAGGGACCCCCTGTAGCCAGGGACCCCTTTTAGCCAGGGACCCCCTTTAGCCAGGGCCCCCCTTTAGCCAGGCCCCCCACCCCTTGTACCAGGGGGCCCCCCTTGTAGTAGTTAAAAAAAAAAAAAAAAACACCCCGCCACTTACCTGGCCCCGCTCCTGCTCCGGCCCCGGCTCCCTCTGCCCCCCTCTAGGGGCGCGGTGAAGTGACGCACGCGCCCCCCTACGTCGCGGGGGGGGGCCGCGCCCGCAGGCGAAGGCCTAACGTTAGCCTGCCGGGGGTAGCGGGGCGCAGCCTATGGCGCTGTCTCCGCTGACACGCGCCCCGGGAGCGGGGACATTAGTCCCCAAAAATCCCGGGCCCTCTGGGGCTCGGGACGGGGGTCCCGGGGTTCATGACCCGGGTGGGGCCCGGGGCCCCGGGGGGGCGACGGCAGCTCCGGGGCCCACACGGCTGGGGGGCCCCGGGGGATTTCCGGTCCCCCGGCGGCCCAGTCTGAGCCTGGGCGTCGTCATGCTTTCCTGTTTAAACCCCTATTGGGAAAGGGGAAGGGGTATAAAAACCCCCCCCCCCCCCCAATAGGTAAGTGGGTATATAGGTCCTGGAAAAGTGAGGTTCCTAAAAAGTTTGTGTGCTAAATTCTGCTGGGTGAAGGCCAGGAAAAGTCATCATAATGGTTTGGGCTGGATTTATAACAAAAAGGAAAGGGAAAGACTCCAATCAGAGGAAACGTCTCCTGTAAGTGTAACTGCACTGTAATCACTTATGTGTCTGCAGAGCATCTAAATACAACTAGTATCTACCACTATCAGGTCACTGTATGGAGGTGGTATATTTCTGCAGAGCCTGTGTACACTGGTTATCTACCACTATATGGTGACTGTATGGTGGTAATATATGTCTGTAGAGCACCTGCGTACAACTGATAGTCACATGTGGTGGTTGCATTTGGTCATGGTCTGGCAGTATTATTATTGGGTCTTGGTAATGTAGGAGTTTTTTTTTAGTAACAATCATTCATACTGTATATTTGTTCCATGTGTAGGTGTATTATTTGATGACTGTTATTTATAAGGTCATACATTGGTAAGCACTAAAATGGCCAGATATTCGATCAGTAGTTGATCAGTTGGGTGCTGACACTCAGCAATCGCACAGATCAGCTGTATCAGCGGCACAGGGAGGTGCAGTGCTGTGAAGCAGCGCTGTAGAGTGGTGTCATTCACTGCGAATGAGGGCTGCGCTGAAGTACCCTGAGCCAAACCACAGGAGATGTGACGCACTTCGGCTTCACTTCCCTTGTGTGCTATTACTGGAAGTGGTGCTGACACTCAGCGCCCGGCCGATCCCAAATTGATGGCCTATCCAGATTAAGTCATCACTTTATTTTTCTCTAGATAACCCCTTTAACCTCTTAAGCCCCAGGCCTGAAAAGTAGTTAATGACCAGAACATTTTTTTAGTTTTTGCCTCCTTGCGTTTCAACAGTCGTAACTTTTTTTATTGTTTCAATGACGCAGTTGGATGAGGCCTTGTTTTATTCGAGACAAGTTGTACTTTATGGGGGATAGTTTAAGTTCACTTAGAAATTATTGCAGAATTTTTAAATTTATTTTAGTTTTTTTACATTTTTTTACACTATTCACATTACACACTTAATTCTACAGGTTATTACGGTCGTGTGGATACTTAATATGTGTACTTTTTTTTGTGTGTAATGTATGCACAATTATTTTTTAGTAAATATTTATTTATTTTTTTACACTTTTTATATTTTTTATTTTTTTTTTAATCCCATGAAGGGAGAACTGTTTTACTTTTTTTTTTAACACTTAGTAATGTATTAGCATATTCATATATGCTAATACATTCTAATCTGTGTCACTTTGATACAGGCAGTGATCTGGATAGCACACAGTGTGTCCTGGTCACTGGCTTCATACACAGACAGCTCTGGGGCTACTCTAGGTCCCCAGGGCTGACTGTGCAGCCGTTGCCCGAGCTCTGTCGGGTCACTGGGTGTTCCGATCACCAGACAGAGCAGGGGAACCCTTTGATTGCACTGCGGTAACGCACCGCCACAATCAAAGGGTTAAAGCACCCAGTTGCGGAGGTTTCTGGTGCTCGCAGGGGATGCTCTGGGATCAGGGCTGTGTAGTACAGCCCCGATCCCAGTGCAGCTGCGGCGCTGGGTGCCGCAAACTCCGATGTCTGCAGCGACGCCAAAAGACGTCACTGTAGAAGAACGACCTGCACCAGCTTCAATGCACATATCCATCTGAATTCTTTCACATCCCCAAACACCAGCTAAAGCTTCTTTCTTAGTGTGTATAACCTGCCTCTATACTGAACAGATCTGTAGTCACCTGAATGCTGCCTATGAACTAGGATGGCACCTAGCCCCACATCAACAATAATTTAAGAGATAGATACAATAACCTAGGTGGAGGCACAGGAAAGCCATCTTTTTGGTTAAAGGGGATGTATTGCTTCATCAGTTCGTGTGTTTCATTGTACTCTCAGCTTCTCAGCTCTTCAAATCCAGGGGCGTTGCTTCCCCTCCCAGCTGGGTGTTTCTTAACTGAAGGGGGATGACATCACCCCCCCTTTACTGCTCATGCTCGGTCCCGAGTCAGTGTGCTCTTCCCCACCTCTCTGAGTCCACATGTCACTGTGTCGTTCCTCTCCCTATGCAGTCTTATTTTGTAAGAGCTGTTTACATACCACAGGCCTGCATTCAGTCTAGACAGTCTTCTATGAACTCAGAGCACTGATCTCTTTTCCTCTCACAGTTGGAGGTTTGTTACAGTTGAATCCAGTCTTTTATGAACTCATCCAGAGCAGCACAGATCTCCTTGCTATGTTTACACACAGCAGCATTAGGCACCGAGCACAATTCTGCTGTTTTCTGATTGTTGAAGCAGCTGCAGGGTTACTATGGAGCTGCTGACTGTGCAGAGTGAAATTGTTGCTGGCCCCTTATCCTGAGTGAGAGAGGCAGGAACTCCCGTGAATATGAGTAGGGGCCAGACAGAATGTAAACTAGTAGAGCCGTCAGCCAAGGAAATGAAAGGAGGTGGAATCCTACAGGCACTGGGGAACAGTGTTTACAGAAAACGAAGATAAGGGAGACCGTGATAACAAGACAGCTTTGCTAATGACATCCAATTACAAAGTTGCTTGTTTTCACCGTCCCCTTATTCTGAAGACCATTTAATGTAATGATACAACTCCTTTAATGAAATGTAAGAAAGCCACATCCATGAATCGCTTTGCAAGTTGTCATAGGTTTATGGACAGTTGCCATATCTGGAATACATTTTGCACAGTAATTTACTATCCTAGGAAAACTGCAAACTTTTGCTGGGTTTTAATGATTTCTAGCATCAGAAACAGCCTTATTTTTACTGCGTGCTAGGCTATTATCTCTGACAGTGCGTGGCCTTTGAAGACATTTTGTTCATTTGAAATAACTTTTTCTCATTGACCATCGAGCATTTTTTACTTTAAAGGGGTTGTCTCGCTACAAGGATTACTTTTTATGTTAAAGATCTTGCAAAAACAAGTCACTTTGCAATATGTGTCCATTAACAGTGTCCTATCTATTCTGAGATATCTGCTCTTGTATGGGCTGCATCAGCTCCTCAGGTCGCTATAGCTACAGACTTGTTTTATCTCTCATGATAGGCTGCCAGCACTGGTTGCTATAGCTGCAGACCTCGCTTCTACTATAGCCTAGTAGAAGCCAGTAAACACGCCCCTGAATTCAAAATGAAACCAAGAAAATAGGACTAAGTAAGATGAATCAATGTAGTGAGACAACCCCTTTAAGAGTTCAACCATTGCACAAAGACTTCCCACACAGTCATAACATCTGAAATGTTGTATGTGCTCTCATCACCATGTTGCACTTTGTAAATCATACGTTAAAAAGACTGAAGTGCTGAGAATAAGCCAAACTTCAGTCGTCTGTATCTGGGAAGACCTTTAAAGGGGTTATCTCATCTCAAAGTTTCATAGGATGCATGAATGAAATAATGCTGCTTGACTCTGTCACTTCCTGGTCAAGCTGTCTGTGATTAGCATATGAGCTCCGTGTATTCAGACTTCTCTGTTTTCAGTCTAGATTAGCTAAATTACCTTCTCTGAGGTCCTGAGAAGCTTCTGAGCTAATGTAAACAGTAGAGTAATTAGTCTTTTGTCTGAAAGATCAAATAACACACAAGCTGTCACTGCTGGCCTGACCTGTGTGATGATATCACTCCCTGCTATCAGATAGAACAAACAGCAGGGGAAAAGGAGTACACAGGTCGGTCACTTGGGGAGCCAGAGAGAGCCAGGACAGTGATAAAATCATTTGTAGCGCCTTAACAAAAAAAAATGAACAATGTAATATATTTGAAAAACGTCTTCATTTAGTGTTCCCTACATGTTGAAAGCTAATCTTTGTAGCGAGACTACCCCTTTAAGGCAAAATAAATTAAGCACTGTAGCCCCTGAAAGGATTTAGAATCTACAATGTGCCCTCTGAAATGAATTATAAGCTACTGTAATGAATTCTGGTAGTGGATACCCTGTACCACCACAGGCGATGGTGTAAGCCCCACCAGGGAGCAGAGTCTAAGGGGCCGCTGGTTTTCACCAGAGCCCGCTGCAAGGTGGGACAGTCTTGCTGTGGCAGGCAACCCCTAGGTCGCTAATCCTGGTGCGACTTGTCTGTGATTGCAGCCGAGGTATACGTGGTACAAAAAGGCTAAGCAGGCTCGTAGTCGGGACAGGCAGAAAGGTCAGGGCAGGCGACAAGGTTCATGGTCAAGGGACGTAGGCAGAAACAGACTGAAACACGATATGGACAAACATGCAGGGAAACACTTTAATGAATAGGCAAGAGTACTATGGCGGTCAGGGGAAAGCTGGATAATATAGGACCAGCATCCAACAATTATCCAATTAACGGTGTGCTGGCCCATCAAATCTTACAGTCCTGGCGCATGCGTGACCTAGGGGACAGGGATGTGCACACCCGCCCCGTGCGCAGGGAGAGAGAAGGAGCCACCGGGCCAGGGGTGTGCCTGCAACCCGATGTGTGGGTCGCCATAGCACCCGTAACATCTACACTGTGCCCTCTGAAACAAATTATAATCTACACTGTGCATCCTGAAATTATTAAGAATGTGCAGTGTGCCCTCGGAAATAAACAATATACTGTAACCCCTGAAAGGATTAAAGGCGACATGTATGTATGGGGCTGAAAGGACCCCTTTTGGCGTTTGATTATGAGCGGGCCGCCCCCCCAAAAATTTTAGGTGCATTATGAGGCCGGCCGGTATTTTTGTAATGCCCCCCAAATTGGTGGGGGCTTTTGGAGGGGGTTGTCCACCCCCAACCTATATTTTTCCCCCCAGTTTTTGTGGGGGGATGGCAAAACGGGCGCAAAAACGCTGGAAAGCCACCCGTTAAAATTTAATTTTTGTCGCTTTGTACTAAAAGCCCCCAAAAAAAATGACCTGAAAGTAAAAAAATTTCATAATTTAGGGGGTTCTACCCTACAAAATGCGCCCCAAAAGGGGCCCAAAAGGAATAAAAAACTATCTAGGTCTAAAACTCACTTTGTTCCCCCAAAACCCAATAAAGAGCGCCTTTTTTCTTTTTTTCCTTTCCCAGAGCACTTTTATGAAATGAAAGGGGCGTTTGATTTTTTTAAGGCAAATGTTCAAAAGGTTTGGGTTAAGGGCGAAACGAAAGGGGCCCGAAATTTAAACCGGGGGGGTTCGGGGTTGCGTACCCCCGCGATGCGGAGGGGGGGGGGGGGGTTAGTGGGCCCCCCGGCCACATGACCCCTCATTACTCGAGGCCCCAAAAAATTCACTGGGGGGGGGGCCCGGGCCAGGGCCCATGGGGAGAGGGGGAACCACCAATTTCAGAGCAAGGAGCAGCCCCGGGTCCTGGGCTCGGTGAGGGGTTGGTGGAGGGGCCGGGGCCTTTAGGGGGGCGCTCCCTGATTTCCGGTTTGGGGGCCCATCTGGGGTCCCCATCCGAGGGACGTCGAAGGAAAGCGTTTCGTTTTGGGGTTCATCCCCGTTCCGATCGCGGGGTTTGGGAGTCGGGAGGTCGGGGAAGACACGAGGGTTTTCCAGAGGGGAGACAGCGTCGGGATCGGGCAGCGCGGTTTGGGGGGATCACAGCCCCCGGGCCCCGGGGGAAAATCCTCATCTATGTTTGTTTTGGGGCGCAGGGGGCGAAAGGGATTGCGGCGGTTTAGCTCCGGGGTTGGGAGCGGGGCGTGTTAAAAGGATCTAGCGGGTATTTCGGGAGTTATTAGCGCGATTCCCGTGTGAAACCCGGGGGGCCCGATGCCCCCCCCCTTTTGGGCCCGGGGGGTCACTAGGGTCCCCGGGCTTTGCCTATTCCTCCTCCGAGGGGGGTGGGGGATTTGGGCGCGGGGAGGGGGGTTCAAAAAAGGGGGCAGGGATAACAGGTCGGTAAAAAGAGCAGGCCCTCGGTAATGGGGTTGGCCCCCTCGACGAAAAGGGCAAACCCCGGGGGTTTTTACTATGCTTTGACCCTTTGGGGCGCTCATTTAAAGAAGGGGGAAAAGGGAAAAAAAATTTGGACGACAAATAGTCAAAAATTTTTTCTCTTCTTCCACTAAGAATTAAATTACGGGGAAAAACGGGAGGGAAGGGGGCAAAAAAGAAAAAAAGGGGGAAGGAAGCTAGGTGGCGGTTGATCCCGCAAACCTTTAAAAACTGGCTCCAGGCTTTGCTTTTTAGCGAGCGTGGTGGGGGAAAAGCCCCCGACATTCCCGGGCCTTTTCTTTTTTATAGGGGACTCTTTTGGGGAAGGGCAAGGGGGTTTAGGGGGGGGCAGGCGGGTTCCCGTTGCAGCGTTTGTCAACGAAAAACCCGGGAAGGGCCCAAACAATCCGGGGGGACCAAAAGGGGGAATGGGGTTTGGGTTGGGGGTTTTCCCCCCGACACCTCGGCCACCCCTTTCAGGGAGGACCCGGGGGCCCCAAAATCAGCAGGGGGGTTTTCGGGTTTTAATTTGGGGGGGGGCCCCAACGGGATTTCAAGGCCGCGGTTTGCGGGAAATTTAAAAACCCACTCAATTTTCTTTTGGGGCCAACCTCCGCTTTGGGGAAATTTTGTTCAGGGGGCAGTGGGGCCTCCCATGGGGCATCCCCTGCATGGCAGAGGAAGGGGAAAAAAGGGGCGGGGTCCTTGAAAGGGGATGACCCCGGGGGAAACATTCCCCGCGAGGGAACCATCCCTTAAAAAGGAAACCCCGGACGTTTCGGGGGCGTTTACTAGGCGAGGGTTTTCGGGGGGTTTCATATCCCATCCCCCCCCCATGGGGTTTCCCTTTTTGGGTTTAAAAAAATTTACTTTGGGCTTTTGTGTCCCCCCGAGGTGGTATGGGAAAAAGCTGGAAAAGGAGGGGTGGCTTGGGGCGGGATGGGGGGGTCCCTTTGTTTCGCGTCCGGGTTTCCCCCTGACTTGGTGGCTCCCCTTGGGGGGTGGTGCCAAAAAAGGAACCCGAATAAGTTTGGGTTGATACATCCCTTGTTTTTTCCCAAGGGTTTGTCGGTAAAACGATGGAAATTGCCCCGAATTATTTTTGGGTGGTAAATAATCCTTCACGAAAGGCTTCGCGGGGTTTGGGTTTTCAGGGTTTGGGGGGGGCTTGATGGCAAAAAACGACATCGGGGTTGCTTTTGGGTTTAAAAACCCCGGGTGCATCCGGATGTACCCCCCTTTTGGGGGTTTTTTTTTGGGGAAAGGGGTTTTTTTTATGATCGATTTTTTCCCCGAGGGGATTTCTTTTTTCATCTTTTTTTTGGCATTCATTCTTTTCTGAATGGGGGGTGGGGGATGTTTGGGGGTTTAATTCTGTTTTTTAAATTATTTTGGACAAATTCCCTTTGCATTGGCCCCACGGACTCAGATTTTGCTGGTCGCTTTTGGCAACAAAGCAATGGACAGCGGCGCTTTTGGGGGGTTTCCCCTTTGGGCCCCAGACAAACGGGGGGCCAAACCACGTCAATTAATTTTTTGGGGCATACCCATTATTCAATGCTGAGGGGAGTCCCGGGTTGCCAGGGGAAAAAGTAGTAGACTTGAGGAAAGAGATTGCTAAATTTTTGGGTTTTTAAAAAGGGGTGACCTTAGAGATTTACAATCTCTTTTTGGGAAATTTGGGGAATTTTGGCCTGAAATTTAAAACCAAAGGGGGGGGGGTTTTTTTCCGGGGGTTTGGGGCAGGGGCAACAGCGGGGGTGGGGCACCGCATCATTTGGGGGACGGGATAATTTTTTTAAAGGGGGTTTTAAGGTATGGCGTTTTTTTTGGCCAATATAAGGGGCGTTCGTTTTTTTTGGAAAAGGGGCCGTGAGCAAAAGGATAGTGGAAGTGTTTATGATGCGGCGGGAAGGGTTTTTTGGGTTTGGGGGACAATTGAAAAAGGGGAAGGGTTCCCGCGAGGCGCGGGCCCGGGGGAAAGTGGTTTAGGGTGGCCCTAGTCAAAAATTTTGGCCTTGCTGGGAGGGTTTCCCCAGGGTGGTAGGGTGGAAATATGGGGTGAGCTTTTTTCGGAACAAAAAGGGCCCCGGCTTTAACGGGGACAATATGGGATTTGGCCAGGCGTTTAAATTTCCCCAAAGGGCCCTCGTCTCCCCCGGGTTTCTGTTTTATTGCGCCGTTTTGGTGTTGTTTTGGCGGGGATTGAAGGGCGTGGGTAAAAGGCGAAAAACACTCCCGGGGGGTAAAGAATGACGTGGTGATTTTTTATCTCGTTTCCATTGGACGGTTTCGGGAGCTGGCACCAGAGGGGACGGCGGGGGGGAAACGGGTGCCCCGAAGACCTGGGGACATGGGGGTTTTTATTAAGCAACCCGGGTTTCGGGTTTTCGTTAGTGCGGGGACTTGGAAAAATCATACCCGCTTCTTGGGGGCCCCTTTTGGGGAAAATGGGTGGAAGGGTTTGGGCCCCCCGGGAAACTTCAGATGGGGGGCGCGCAGCCGGGTTTTTCATTTTTTCGGGCCCTGTATTTAAAGAAGGATGGGCAATTTCTAGAGTGTCCCGGTTTTTTGTCGGTTTGGGCCTTTTAATTTTTAAAGGGGAAAGGGGGGTTTGATTACCAAGGGCTTTTGGGGTGGTTCGGGCTTTAAAGGGATGAAGGCCCAGGCAAGGAAAAAGGGTTTGGAAAAGGGGGGCCCAAAAGATTTTTAAATTTTTTGGGGAGCGATTGGGGGCTAAGTTGGGTGAAATTTTTAACTCGGTTTTGAGTTTGTCTTTTTCCGGGTTTGGCCCTTTTTTTTGGCAAATTTTTTGGTGTTTTCGCATCGGGGGAAATTGGGGTTTTTCCAACAGGGGCTGTGGGGGGGGGTTAAGTTGGGGGGGTGCGAGCACGGGGAAGGGTAGCGGTTTTATTAAAAGGTTTCCCAAAACAGATCAGGTGGGGAAGGAAAACTTGTGCCCCTTGGGAGCATGGAAAAGGGGTACAATTTGCCCAGTTCGTTTCTTTCATGAATAAAGGGGGGGGGCGGGGGGGAAAGGCCCTTTGGCCCCCTCCATTCCGCCCATGGTAGTTTTTTTTTCGCGGTTTCAATTTACCGCATTTTTCCGGGGATTTTGGAGGGAAAATTTGGGCTGGGGCCTTTTGTTTTGCGCCTCATTCGGTTTTGAATAGGGGCCCGGGGGAAAAAAGAAAACCCAGGGAAAGGGAACGGGAAAACCAAATAACTGAAAATTTTCAGGGCAAGGGGGGGAAAAGGCTAGGCGCTCAAAGGGAAAAAAAAACTTTAAAAAAATAACAGTTTTTTTTAAATGGGAAAATTACTGTTTTCGCAAGTTAAACACTCGTTTTCCTCAGATTATCAAACTCTCAAATTAAACAACTTTTTAAAACTTTCCCTTTAAAAACTAGTTTTAAAAACCCAAATTTGAAATAGATTTAAACTGCATGTTAATTATAAAAAACTCATCAAATTTGTTGACTACTCATAGTCCAAATTTATTTAAAATTCATTCAAAAAAATCAAAATTTCCCTTTTATAAAAGTTCATTTATAAAAAGTGTATCATGAACTATATAAACTTTTTATAAAACTTTTTAAAAAATTACTTTTTAAAAAATTTTAAATTTCCCCAAATGATAAAACAAAAAGGGAAAAAAAAAAATAAAACTAAAAAGGGTAATAAAAAATATATAGCGTTTAAAATCAATAAATACCAGGCTCCAAAAAAAAACATTTTTTACACCAGGATCCAAAAATTTCTTCAATCCCGTGGGGTTTTTAGGGAAATTTAATTTAAAAAATCCAATCCAATTTTAATGTATAATGTTCAAAAATTTACCTAAAACCCACCGGATTGAACAAATTTTTGAATCCTGGTTTTTAAAAAAATGTTTTTTTTGGAGCCTGGTATTTATTGATTAATCTGTAATATAAAATTTTTTTATACTTTTTTTAGTTTTATTTTTATTCCCCCTTTTTTAGTTTTCATTGGTGAAATTTACAGTTTTAAAGAGAAATGTTTTTAAAAATAGTTTTTTAAAAACTTTTTATATGTTCTATGATACACTTTTTAAATGAATTTTTATGAAGGGGAAATTTGACTTTTTATGAAAAATCTTAATCAAAGGACTAGTGAGTAGTCAACAATTGATGGTTGTTTATAATTAACATGCGATTGAATTATTATCTATTGGTTTTAATAGTGTTTTAAAGAGAATGTATATAAAAATTTTTTGAATTGAACATTATACATCTGAGGGAAGGGGTGTTTAACTTGCGAAACGCTAATGTTCATTTTTTAAAATAAAATTATTTTTTAATAGTTTTTTTCCCTTTAGCGCTCTAGCACATTTCCTCTTGTCCCGAGAACTTTTCAGTTATTTGGATATCCGTTTGCCGTGTGTTTCCCTTTGGGGTCCAGGGGAATCGAAGGCGGGGGGTTTTTTGGAGACCTCTACAACCAGAAACCGCGTGGGGTGACCAAGGCCAAGCTGCTTACCGAATTTTACCCCGAAATAGGTGAGCACTTGACCTCCATGTTTATTTAGGGGGTACGTTATTTTTAAGATCCAGCTGCGTTTTGTTTTTTTCCCCATTTATTGTCACTGGGGATTTTTTTTTTCCCTGAGTATCTCAGGGAGAGAATTTTTCTACAGTGAATTATTTTTATGCAGAAGCAGGGAGGGGGAAGTGCAGTTGGGTGGGGAGGTTTGGGCGATGGGATTCCGCCCGCTATCGGCTAATACTTACGCCTCATTGATTCAGGATGTATAAGGGGAAGGGGGGAGGAAGGAACAATGTGTGTGTATTGTTATGACCTGTTTTGGTGTTGTCTCTCTCCTCCTCTTTGCAGGGCAACGATTGATTTGGATTTTTGGGCACTCGTTTGTGCATTGGGGTGCACAACGAGCTGCCCTTCGGGCAAGTGCCGGGCCAGTTGGGAATCCCTGAAGAAACGGCGGTAGTTCGGTTGATCGGGAAGCGAGGAATGATCTGGAGTCTGGTTCTTCCAGAGTTTCATCGTTTTGTGTCCTGGGATCGTCCGCCGGATGTGGTGGTTTTCATGTAGGGAAAACTATTTGGGCATGCGGCCGATCAGAGAACTAATTAGGGATGTGCGCTTTGACTTGCTTCGGCTCTGGTCCACTTATCCTAGATTAGTGACGGTTTGGTCTGACATCGTGCCGAGGTTGGCTTGGAGGAATGCTGATTCAGTGGTAGGTTTAATTTTGGGCAAGAATCAAGGTGAATAAGGCTGTGGCTTCATTTGTGGGGAAAATGGGGGATTTGTAGTTAGGCATAGGGAGCTTTGGGAAACCCGGGGGTTGGGGAGTTTTGGAGGAGAGACGGAGTGCTCTGAATGCAGTCGGGTTAGATTTATGGTGCTTGATATTTGGGAAGGGCTAGAGAGGGCGTTGGGGCTGTGGGGGGCGTCGAGATCGTGAGGTGTCTCGGTCGCTAGCTTTGGCGGTTTGGGGTCCTTGGAGTCGGGTAAAGTATTGGGGGAGTCAGGTTTCGGCTTGGCTCCCAGGTTTCTTGGATGGACCGGCTGGCGAAAGTTGGGGCTCCACAGGGCAGAGTCCTTGGAGCGGTTGCGGAGTGGTTAGCCGCTGAGGTGGCTTTTTGGTGCCTGAAGCGGGGGTGATGGCTGGGGGGCAAAACAGCGGTGTGAAGGAGGAGTTTCGCCAGTCCCTGGTGGTTGGATTATTGATTTAACTCCAAAGGCCTCAGCCCCAAGTTGGTGGTTTAAGGATGGCATTAAAGAGGTCGTGGAACTTTGTTGGGGGTATCGGTTTTTAGGGGGCAAATGGGTATGTGATGCTCATTTGCATTAACTGTTGATTATGGTTTTTTATATGTTTTTTATTTGTATGTTTAATAAAAGGGCTGTTTGTGGCCAAAATTTTTCCAACCCCAAATCCCCGGGGTTCTTTATTTATTATAAAACCGGGTGGGGTTTGGGGGGGTTGGGCCCAGAAAACAGCAGAGAAAGGCGGTTGCCTAGGGTCATAAAATTGGGGCAGGTCTCCCTTTTGGGGTTTTTCCCAGCCGTTTTTTTTCAGTGGTTTGGGTTTTTTTTCAAAACCGTTTTAAAAAAACCGGCTAAAAAAGAGCACAAGGGTTTGCTTAGGGAAAAAACCCTTTGCAGCATTTCCCCAAAACTCCCTTTTTTTTCCCCCGTCCGGGGGTTTTTTTCCCCCCCTTTTTCCCGGCCGCAAAACATTAAATCAAGCAAAAATTTTCCGCCCTTTTTTTTCGGAGGGAAACCCTGGGGGCTTATGTTTTAAAGGGGGCTTTTCCCCCCGCTCACCCGCAGGGCCCTAAGAAAGCGCCAAACCCTTTTCGTTGCAACTTGCCCAAAAAAAATTCCCCCCGTTTTCCCATCCCTGCTTTCCCAAAAAAAACCAGAGACCTTGGCTTGGAAAAAATTGGCCACACAGCCATTTTTATTAAAATACAAAAAAAAAACCAGTAACCCAGAAAGCGAATGAGTACCCCCAATCCCCTTTACCCCCAAACCCCAAAACCCAAATTTGGGGCTGACCCTTTGGGGCCCAAGTTACAAGGCCCCTATCAGGGCCTGGCAAACCCCTTCCCCCCTTTTTTCCCCGTTCTTCCCCCCCAGCCGTAAAACCCCCCGGCTTCAGGGCACCCCCCAACCCAGGCGGCTACTTCCTCCATAAATGCCCCCAAGGCCATCCCCTGGGGACCCCCCAAACCTTCCCCGGGCCGTTCCATCCCCAAATTTTTTGGACCCAAAACTAAGCCGGGGACCCCCCCCAACTACTTTCACCGACCCCCAAGGCCCCCAAAACCCGCCACGCTAGGGGGACCATGACAACTCTTTAATCGCGACCCCCCTTTCCGCCCCAAAGTTTCGCCCCAAAGCCTTCCCAAAGTCCAAAAGGACCAAAAGGGCCCCAATGCCAACCGCTTTTAAATGGAAGCCACCCTTTCCCCCCGTAAAAAAATCCCGTCCCCTGATTAAAGGGCCCCCTTTTTCCATATCCCCAAAAACCCCCTTTCCCTGGCCCAAAGGACCCACTGACTTGTTCCCTTGATCCTTCCCTTTTTAATCCCAACCGCCGACTCCGCGTGCCTCCACGACAATCAAAACGCAAAAATTCCGACCATAAAATCACCTACCCGGGTTTAAAGCCCACAATCGCAGGAATCATGGGCCATATCCCGAATTAATTCTTAAGGGGCCCCCCCCCTAGATCGCTGCCCCCGGGACATGCAACACCCCCCGGGTCTGGGGGGCCTATCTCAGACAGGAAAATGTTGGGGAAAACCGGAAGAACCTTCTCCATCTAGGCCTCTCTTGCCGATCCACCGAAACTACGGGCCCAAATCTTCCCCGGGAAACCCCCGTTGTCGCCCCCTAGGCCCCAAAACCCTGTTCCGCGCCCCAATGACAAAGGAGTGTCCCCTAAATCCCGGGATTTTCCCGGGGTTTTGCAAAAAAGAATAAACAAAACAAACCCCCAAAGGGGCCGGGGGCAAAAACCCACCCCAGCAGCAACCCCAGAGGAAAAAGCAGGGGGGAAAAGGGGAGAAGGGGTAAAACGACTTTACCCCCTAAAACCTTTAACCATAAAACCCTTCCCCCCCCTTTCCGCCCAAACCCCCCTTTGCGCCAGAAAGCGGCCGAAAAGTAATTCTTTAACGCCCGCCTTCCCCAAACCTTTTTCCCCATTTTTTTAAACCGGTCGGCGTCCAATCCCCCCACCCGCCCCAGCCCCCCGTTGCACACCCCCATTCTTAAAAAAGAATTTGGGAGCAAAAATGAGTTTTGGGTCCAAACCCCGAAACCCCCAAAAAAAGGCGGGAAAAACCCTTTGGTTTTTAAAATTTAAAACGTGACCAAAAAATGGCCCGTTCTTCATCAACAAAGGGGGCCAAAGGGGCCCCGACCCTGCAAACCTTTTTGATAGTCCCCCCAAAAAAAAAACCAAAATGGGCACAAACTTCCCCCCCAAAAAAAAACCCCCACACCCAAAATTCAATTTCTTACCCTTTTACCCAAATTTGGGCGTCTTTTACCTTCTTTAACCGCACAACTTTGACTTTCCCAGCCCCCCGGACCCAAAAATCCGGGCCCCCAAACCCCCCAAAACCACCTTTTACCTTTGGGAAAAACCAAATTTTCCCCCCCTTAAGGGACCAAAAAAGGGTAACAAAAAACCCAAACGAAAAATTTCCGTCTCAAAAAAGCCCTTTTGCCCTACCCCCCCTTAACACCGTCCCCAACCGTTTCCCAAAAAATGGAAAAAAAAAACCCACGTCGGCGAACAACCTTTGCCGGCCCCTTCGGAAAACCCCTTAAGGCCTTGTAAACCAACCCCCAAAAGCCTTGGTCCCCCCATCAATCAACCCCCTTTCTTTTAAAAAAAAAAGCCAAAACCCTTTAAAAAGTGCCAAAAACCTCGAAACGGGCCAAAACCCTCGTTCGCAAAACGTGCCCAAAAAAAAATGAAAAAGAGCCTGGCCCCCCCCAATTTCCGGGCAGGGCTTTTGGGGGTACGCCCGACAACCAAATTGCTGGGCCAAAAATGCCCCAAAAGGAAACCTTGTTTTATGACTTCCCCCAAGTACCCTTAGCTAAAAGGGGGACCCTTTAATTTAAAAAGCTGGGCGGGGATCCGAAAACCAGAGTCCACAATTCCCTCCTCGGGGGGGACTCCGGGCCCCCCCCCCCCGCCCCCGCCTCCGGAAACCCGCCCCCCAAATCGTTCCCCACTGCGAAAAGAGAAAAAGGCATCGGGCCAAGTCAATTTTTAAAAACCCCCCAACGTGCCGCCCCAAAAAACCCCAAAAAAAACCCTTCCCCAACCCCAAAGCACCCCCTTTAAACACCCCAAAAAGCCGCAAAAGCTTAAAAACCTTGGGGGGGAAGAGGCTGAAAAAAAGAGTTAAAGGCCCTTTAAACCACCCCCATATTATAAAATTACTTTGGAAAAAAAATTAAAACCCTTTTTATTTACAAAGGGGCTCGCCCCCCTATTTTCCCAACTGCCAAAACCCAAACGGAAAAAAATAATTTCCCAATTAAAAAAACCCAAATTTTTTTAGTCCCTTTTCCTTTTCCCCAACCATGTCCAAGGGCCCCCCGCCCCAAAAGCACCAAAAAAAAAGCCCCCTTCAGTAAGCACCAAAAAACCCACACTCCCCGCCCCATCTGTAAATTCCCCAAATTTTTCCCCCCAAAAGCTCACCCGCCTTGGGGAGAAAATTTAAAAGGGTCCCTCCCAAAATTTTTTTGCCCTTAAAAAAGGGTCCCGACCCCTCAAATCCCCTTTCATTTTCCGGGAAAAAAACCCCTAAAAGAAATATGCGGCGCCCTTTTAAACCCCCGGGCCCTCGCCTGCGCCCTCCGTCGTTAAAAAAACCCTCCCAATTTTGCCTTATCCTGGGAGGCAAAAAAAATTTTAAATTGGGAAAAATTTTAAAAGTTGTTGGGGAAAAATTTTCCCGGGAAAACCCCCAAAAAAGTATAAAAATCCAAAGATCCTTTATTTAGATTTCTATATTAAAAAAATCAGGATACCTTTCCGGGGAGTACCCAAACGTTTGGGGGGGGAAGGGTGGGTTTTATTTTTTGTTTGTTTACAAAATTTTTAGGCTTTGCCCCAGTTAAAAATTTGGAGATCCCCCAAACGACCCCCTTTTTTACAGCCCCAAAAAATCGGGCCTCCAAAATTCCCTTTTCAAAGTCCCCTTTAAACTTGTCCTTGGTAACGAGCATTTCCCCTTTTAAAAAAGAGTTAAAAACTAAAACCCCAAAAAAAATTTTTTCGGGGTTTTCCCTCCCGGGGCCCTTCCATCTTGTTGGGCCAATGGAACCCCCAAAAAAACCTGCCACCCCCAAATGCATTGATGCCAACAGCCCACCCCCCCATACGTCTGAGCCGTGGGGCCCAAAGCATAAAAAATCATCCCGATAATGGATGACCGATGGCAACCCCGATACGTCTGCCACCACCCATTCCAAGAAGGGGAATAAAAGCCACGAAGTGAAAAAGGGAAAACGAGACCCCACCTGGAAAGGGAACGATCGACAAAAACCCCCCCTTCCCCCCCCCAATTTCCCAAACCCCGCAACCCTTTACGCTTTCTGGGGGAACCGGCAGCAAACGAAAAAGCTGAAAACTATACGGTTTTTTGCATGGAAACCGCCCCTTTTTTCCCTATGCCCTTAACCCCGCGCAATTTCCCCCCATCAAAATGGTGTAAAAAACCCCGGAACAAAGTTCCGATCAAAAATACCAAAAAATTTAAAAAGGAAACCCCGTGGGAAATTTTTGGGAAAAGAAGGTGATGAAAAAAAGCCCAAAAAGGGATTTTGGCCCCCTTTTTGGGCATTTTTTTTTTAAAACCCCCAAAAGACAGACCCCCAAATCTTGGGAAATTTTGGGAAAGGGTCCTAAAAGGGCCCCCCCAATTTCTTTCCCCAATTGAAAACCACCCTTTGAAAATTTTCCAACCAAATTGGAGGGGGGGTGGACCCCGGGTTTTAAAATTTCCCCTTTTGAAGAACGGAATTCCCTTAAAGTTCCCTTGGGGGCTGGTATTTTAAAAACCTTCAAACCCAAACCCCCCCCCGTAGTAAAAAGGGCCGCCCCCCCCCGTCAGGTTTTCTACTTTAGGTAAGGCTCAAAACCCCAAAAAAATAAAAACTCCACCGGGAGGTCGGGCCCCCCTTTTTTTGAAAACCTGGGGGCCCCTACCTTTTTCCTTTTCCCCAAACACTCAACCCCATGGGAAGCGGCCCTGGGACACCGAGCATGTTTTGCCGGAACCGCAGCCCTCCCCAAAACTGCACTGACTCTCAATTTTAACTGCCAGAAACCCCCACTTTTGGGTTTCCCCTTGGGGCCTCCCCCCATAGACCCCCGGGAACCCCCCGCTGGGCCCAAGTTGCCCGGGGCCCCCCCCCGAAAGGGCCCCATACCGCATGGGGGCCATCCTCTCAACCTAAAACCCCATAATTTCCTTTTTGGTTTTCCCCCCGGATTTGGGCCCCACCGCTTTTGCTGACGGGAAAAGGGTTTGTCATAGGTTTGCCCCAAACTTGGCCCCCCCATACACCCGGTGCCCTTCCCGCTATTGGGAATCGAAATAGCAAAAAAAAATCCAAAACAATTTTTGGGCTTTTTTTTTTCCCCAATGACGGGTCGCCAAAATGGGAAACCCTTTTTTCCAATTTTGGAATGTCTGCGGAATCAGCCGGCCACCCTCCGGGTTTTTTTTTCTTCCCTCCTTCTTACTCCTGTCCCTTTTCCCTTTTGGTTTTGAACCCGTAGGAGAGAGAAAATCCGACGGGACTCGTCCTGGGCCAGTTTTCCCCTCTCACCTTTCCCTTTTTTAAGTTTAGCGCCCAAGGGGGCCTCGAAAAAAAACATAGACTCCCCCCTAGCTCTATTTTTTCCAGTCCCAAACCCTGTCCCCCGTGTCCCGCTCCGTCCCGCACGGAAACCAAGGGGCCAGGGAATTTTCCCCCCTAGACCCATCCCTGGTTAAAAATTTACCCCACCCAATGGGGGGGGCAAAACCAACCAACCCTAAAAACCCTCGAACCCCCCCCCGATAGCGGAGTCACTGGCCCCCCGGCCCGCCCCTGAAGCGTGCTAAAAAAACCCCCCTCAAGCTAACGCTAATTCCTGCCAAAACCGTCTTTTCCCCCACCCTCAGCGCCCCCCACCCCCCCCCCCCCAGGACCCTGGCCCCGACGGGAAAAAAACAAGACTTTGGGAACCCCAAAACACCCCGGCTTGGGACGGGGGCTGTGATCCTGGGGAGCCGCGCTGCCCCATTTCCCCGCAGACTGTCTGTTCGTCCTTGGGCGACCCCATCCCGACTTCTGGTTGCAATCGCTCGTGGACCAGATGAACTTCCCAACGGACCTCTGCCGAAAATCCCCCAAAAAATTTGAAAGGGCCCCAAAATGGGCCCCCCCCGCGCAGCAGGCCCCCCACAGCCCAGCCGTCCGCCCCTGAAAACCCCCGGGTCCCCCCCCCCACCCCCGGCTTTCCCCCCCTTTCCCCTTGGGGTTTGTTTTCTCTCCCCCTCCATTCACCCTGGGGGGGCCCCCTTAAAGGAGCATCGCCAAGGGGCCCCCCGGGTGCTTTTCCCCGGGCCCTGCCGACAAAGGAAAACCCCCCCTGGGACCACCCCAGAGCTGGGCGGTGGGCCCGCTGTCTCCGCTTGGGGCCCTCCGCCTGGATGGATTTTCCCCCCAGAAACCCAAAGGGTTTCGAAAGCCCAAAAAGGGGGCACCGGTTCCCTCCTTGGGGGGTCCCGAAGGGGGGTCCGTCGGCGTTACCGGCCCCTGGGGGTCGCCTCGGACAAAGCCGCTCCCGGGGGGCGGTTTTGCGCCTGGTCTGCCGAAAGGGGCCCAGGGGGTTGTCAGGCGCCTTTGGGAAACCCCCCGGGCCCCCCGTGACCGTTGGTGAGGGAACCCGCCCCCCCCCCCTCCACCCAGCGCCCCCCGCACCTATGCCCTAGCCCCTTTGGGGGGACCCGCTCCCCCCGCCCCCATTTCCTCAGCCCGGCCCCAAATGGCCTGCACGCTGTCCGCCATCACACTTTCAAATTTTCCACTCAGAACCGATAGGCGCAGGGACTGCTTCTCTGCCTTTCCCTCGCGCAAGTGATCCCGTGCGGCGCGGGCGCAGCTTATAAGATGGCGCCTCCCCGCGCGCCGCGCTTAACTCCTCCCTTCATATTCACCTCACGGCCGGCGCGCCGGGTCATGAGGGGCCTCCCCTTAAAGGGGCTGCGCCCCCCATGTCCGGACTAGACAAATACCGGCAAACCGACCGGTGGGAACGCACCCTTATAATACACATCGTGCTCCCTGAAATGAATATTCATGTAATCTGTGCCCCTTGAATTGAATTATAATCTCAACTGTGCCCAGACATAAATTATACAGTAAACACCCAGAAATATATGATACACAGCTGCAAATAGCCCACCCACAAGCACTGCAGATTGTATTTGTACCAAAGTGCACTCCTGACTCCTATGCTCCTCACTGCCATGTTTATTGCGGTCTGCAGAGTTCGGTCTCTGGTAAATATGCCTTTTTACTCCAGGGGCGACATGTCACAACAGTTTTAAGGCGCATTAAATGAGTGTATAGTGCGCCCATATGAATGAACCTGTCATAAATCTGGAGTGTGGAATACCTTGCATAGTAAAATTGATGTGCCTCATCTTTTGCTAGCATATTTGATGCACCTAGTTTCGGTGTACTACAGTTCATTTATATATAGAATAGGGTGTCAACAGTTTTTTGACGCAAAATACACCCAAAAAATGGTGCAGCCCTAACGGGACATGTCGCCACAAGTGTTACTATGATAATATGTAGGTATAGAGATTGCATTAACTGAAGTAAATTCTGAGTTTTAAACATGCAAAGCCTGTAGCTCAGACAGTTCAATAGTTCTTGCAATCTTCTTCAGAATGGGAAGTGTCAGATTGGGTTTTCTCAGCAGTCTCCTGAGGTGCAAAGAGGTGCAGTTCTCAATAACCTGATCTCAGTTTATTTCCTCTGTTACAGCACAAAAAAGCATAAGACTTTGCAAAGTATTTTAACCAAGTCACACAACTATAAATGGTTTTGCCAACTTCTTTTATTATCTGTCTAAACCTATGACTTTCATATATAATGTTTTTCTTTGGTCTAAACCAGTGGTCTGCAAAGTGCGGCTCTCTAGCTCTTGGAAAACTACCACTCCCATCATGCCCAATGATATAGATTATATAAATGCATGAAGGGAATTGTAGTTTCCCAACAGCTGGATACCCGCACGTTGGAGACTAAACCCAAGTCCCACCAACAGGTCATGCTTTCAGGATTACCCATAGAATGCACCGACGATAATTGTATCAATTGTGAAATCCTGGGAACATGACCTGTTGATTGACATTAAAAGGGTATTCCCGTATTATTGATTAGCTTTAGGATGCTTTCACACAGCGCAGTTTTAGTGCAGTCTTAAATGCTCTCCAATTATTCCAGCAAGCTTTTTTCACTTATCTAAACTGCTTGGAAAGTGAGTAATCAATCAGTGTATTTGTAATCCACAAGACTTCAAATACAATAATTGATTATTTACTTGAAACACCTTTCTGAACATTTTAGCCAACTGAAAGAAGCTTCCTGGTAATAAAGACAGTTTAATTGGAGCGCAGTTAAAATTGCACCAAAACTGCGCTGTATGAAAGCACTCTTAAACATGTAGACAAAGGTAAATAAAAGACTGTCACCAAATATACTGCTTTTCTGATTTTGCTTCTCTTCAGAGTTAGATCTTATCTCCTGGTTGTATACAGAGGCTTCCCTAGTTAACAGACACCTCTTTCTGATCTTACAGGCTGCAGCAGTGGTCGGGATGGTGACTTCGCTCCCTGCTCTGTTCCGTAACTTGAAATATTTTAGAGCTCTGTAGCATTGTGCACTACAGTTTACAAACCTTCTGCACTCATGCAATACTATCAGGGTCAGCTAGGAACAGCAGAGCTGATATGCCAATCACTGCTGTAGACCATACTTGCAAACCCTCCCGCTTTGGGCAGGGAACTCCTGCTAATGGGGGCCGTCTCTCGTCCCCCTGCTTGGGTTGCTTAACCTCCCGCAGCTGAAGAGCGTGGAGGATCT